>JACXGI010003044.1:0-21306 GCA_016801175.1 Esox masquinongy | reverse complement strand
CCAGCCACAGTCACACAGAGGTACAAACAAAGCGAATCGCTGATGTCTGGCATGTCATCAAAAAATTGCTGAGCTGAAAACTGGTACCCCCAGTGCCTCCAAACATTACCACACACGCGCGTACGCATGCACCCGCACCTCTACTGTCACTCCCTGTTTATAGGCAGCCTCACTGGTAAAAGTTAGGGTCACAAAAGTCCATCTTGTAGTTGCTTTATACAGACTACCAGTAACATTTCAACCGCTACTCTCCCTAATCCTGAACCCTACATTAATCTAACCTTGTCTGGACATTAACAGCATTTGAAATACTTCGGCAGTAAAACCGGACCTATAGGGCTCACCTTTTAAGCTCATTACTGGCACGGCGTAAATGTGCACAAAATACAAACCCTATATATCTCATTAATCTAACAACGCTATTTATTTGGACAAATTAGACAGCTTGAAATTAGTCTGTTGTTGGCAAGCAAACCGCTGTAGCTGAAGAACCAACTAGCTGGGCAAAGTAGCACGTACAGCACTGTAAGTACTGTACTAGCAACCTAGCTAACTATGGCTAACTAAACAAGTTACCAATTGTCTGGTTAAAGTTTAGCCAAACAACGACAGTCCTTACCTTGTAGTATACATCAAACTGTATATTTTCAGGAAGGGAACGTATGTCCCTTCGCGATCGGCTGTAGTTGTCAACAACCGCAGATATAGCGGTGTTGTACAGGGTTTCAGGGATCCATTCTAGCTCCACCGCCGCCATATTGTTTGGATTCTTCAGCAGCAGACCCCCTCCAACTCACTTCCTACTACCCTTCTCTACAGCAAACAGGGGTAAAAACACTTTCTCTGCAATTCCTCATATACCCCTTTTCTTCCAGCTCGCAATATATATATAAATATATATTTATAACGATTTAGCGGAATTACAAAAATAAGCACTGACTGTCATAATAATTACCATGGTTGGTCCCTCAACCCCAATCTGCAGGACCACTCGACTCGTTTATAGCTCAATACTCACTGAACGATGGTACTGAACTCCGCATCCTTTTTTCTACACCCAAACAGACCCCCCCCTTTTCTTTTAAATCGGAGTTGACGCAATTACGTAATTGCGCAGGGAAACGTTTTTGGAACGTGTTCGTGGCGCCAACTTTTGGCTGGTACAAGTAGTTACACAAGAAAAACTGAACGTTTTTTGAATTCTCCTTTGTTTTAATGAAATCCCACCTGTGCTTTGGAAAACATGTCAAGATAGATACAGAACTTTTATTAGACTGTTGCATAAAAAATGCAACAATAAATTAATTGAGAATCGTAAATTCCAAGAACAAAATGTCTCCTAGAGAAATACTTTGGAATTCGAATATAGTCCTTAAATAGACTGGAATAAGGTTTTGTTACTTACATAAATATTTTGTATTTCAAATAAAGTTAAAGAAACCTATTTTAAAAGCTTACACAAAATGTACCCTTGTAACGTTTTTGTCAAAATTTAGAATATAAATGTACTTTCTGTGACAAGGAAGGAGAAAATATTATACATATCTGACTTTGTAAAGTTGTTTTGGAATGAACTAAGTACCCATATTTTATCTCTCATTAAAAAGCCTGCTGTATTTACACTGAAAGATGTTATGTGAGCACATAATAATAACACAATAAAAGCACTATTACTCATATAGAAACAAAGCTATTGATTCTGTCATCAAGTTTTTTATACTATCAGGGAAATATTTGAAATCTGTATGCAAATGGAATGTTTTTCAATTGAACATCTATTATTGAATATCTATTAGAATGGATTATTTTTGAATAAACTTTATTTAAAAGACATGTACATTTTTTTTTTGTTATTTACAAGTTCAAGTTGTTCAAGGCAGTGAATATGGGGCCATTTGCACAGCTGCCAACGTTATATGTACATCCTACATTTACCCACTGGTCCTGGGCAAAAGTGTTTGGACCGGTATTCTGTCTTGACTTCTATGCTTATAAAAGTGTTTAGGTGATAGTAGTGTTGATATGTAACACAGGTTGGAGGCCATTTTATTATCACAAAAATCAGCTAGATTATGTGCTTATTTGAACCCTGCCAAAAAAGATGAAGACACCACTGAGAAAACAGTTTTATTTCATATATTTTCCATTCAAAACAAGTGGTGTTTTTTCTCTCACATTTACACTGTACACATGCACTAGTTGCTGTCAGTAAAACTATGTCAGTGCCAAGCAAGACAGGATGCCATAACACAACAGAATGAACATAAAATGAATCTCTTAACCTTGGAAAACAGATGTGCACCCTATTCAAATAGGCTGCCATTTGGGACACCACAAAAAAAAAATCCTAAAAATATTACACACAAAATAATCCCTACCAAAGTAACAGAAAATCCATTCGCGTAGAATTTATCCCACACCATTATCACTTCACCTCAAAAATTACATTTTTAAATCCAACAAAACAGAGTAAAAAAAGAAGACAAATATAGGCCTGCTAGAAATTAAGAACAAACAAAAAAAAACTACAAATTGTCCAGTTAAAATTGCACTTTGGTCTAGAAAAATAAAAACGGCATACTGCATTACTGAAGATAATTAATAATTTAACGATAACTTTTAAAATAAAAATGTGGCAGTCGGCAGACCTATCCTATCTATAAACACGAGTACTGTCAAGTCAGATGCTCTGTCATTCACAGCAGCAAGAAGTGAGAAAACAGGAAAAATCATGCGTTAACTTTATCTGTTCATACACACATGAAGTAAAATCTGTCTTACTCAAAGAGAACTGTCATGAAAATCGAATTGTTCAGAGCCTCTCTAGACTTTTTAACCCAAGTGTTCATCTTTGACTCAAACCCCTTTATAAAAATATAGATATAAAAAACAACAAATTAATATTGACAACCTACTAGTTGTCTACGACCATTTTCTCAGACCACTGCATCAGAGCCTTTTTGCTCACTTGGAGGTTTATACAATAACACAAGACAGGGTGTGCACAAACTCAGGCTTGACGACTGAGAGGTGTACTACTTAGCAGGTTCAGTGGGTTAGCCAGCTAGCACAGACAAAAAAAAATCAGACTTCAAGAAGAAAAATAACTAAGTTGTTCAACAAACCAAAACAAATTTCAAAGTATAGCATTCTTAATGAAAAGATAATCGATTAGATTCGTAGTATACTCCTCTGACATACAATGCACGCGAAGAGGCATAGGACAAAGGCAGTGGAGAGGCCTGTCTCTGGTCCAAGTGCAAAACACTAACACAGAGTCTAGAGGAAAACGTCAGCGCCGAGGACCAGAGCCAAGGAGGAGCCTGCCTGGCTCGTTCTCTGGCTCAGCTGGTTGATAAAGCCTTGACCTGAGTGAACAACCTATTCCAGATGATCTATCCTGCCCAGTCTTCCACTCAAACCTGCACCTGTGTACCTACCTGACTGTCGTTCAGTTCAAACTGCACACCTGGTCAAAAGTAGTTTTCTGTAATAGGGGTGCTATTGGGGACAGGGACAAAGTGGTGGCGCTAATCAACACAACCACTTCCTGTTCCTTGACATGGGAGTAGAGTCTTTGAATGATGTCATTGGATGGTCTTCCTGATCAGTTGATTTTGGACACAGACACTGTTTTGTTGCATTGTTGGGACTGGATGAAAAACAATGGGCAAGCCAGAGGCAAAAACAATGTTTTCATGTTATGCAAAGCATTGCAAATACAGGTGATGGCCACAAGGTGTCATCTGGTCTCACCTGACTAGCAGGGATAACGACAAATCCTCCCTGACCGACTACACAAGGTTTAATCTTCAATTAACAAGTACTTAGTTAATTTCAATTGATGTGAGATGAAAGAAAAAGAATGATAGTACATAATATTAAACACAAACCATTTCAACACAGTTTAAACCCAGGATCCAATTGGTATAGTAAGAAATAGGGATGAATGGATTAATTTGAGTTAATATCAAGTTTAGGACAATGGTTAGTAAATATAAAGATTATTTGGACAAAATGTGAATTTAGGAGTTGGCTCAAAATGGATATTATCCAAAGTCTAAAATCCCTTTTATGGTGTTGATAATAGTAAACAAATGAAACAATGTAAAACATTCCTTTACTTAAAGTACTAAAATAATGTACAGAACCCACATGAAGAGTTGCACAATAATTATAATTTGTGGGTTTTCTGTCCAAGAAACACTGAGCTCTGCAAAATGATATCCTTCCTTCACCATAGCATAGTAAGATAGTGAGATACCTTACAACAAGACCAGGGAAAATGTGTTTCATGCAATGCAATCATCAGCTGCCGTATTCCAAACGAAGTACAGCAACTGCCAAGCTCAAGCGTCTTGGTTACTTAGGGAAAATAACTTTTCATCGAAGATATAAAAACGGGGGTTAAAAAACAATGGAATAACAGGACACAAACTCAAGGAAAAGAGGGAGAAAAAATGCGAACAAAGAAATGCTGACGTAATGAGAACGCTCTCTGTTGGAAATTCATTGTGCAAGGAAATCATATGCCCACGCGGGGACCAACGGGCATGGATACTTGGCATGACGGCTTAATTTCAGTGATGACCTCGCCTACAAAATAGAGTAGCTGTGCCAAAGACTGAGCCACGGCAACGGATAACCACTGTCCAGGTATGTGTTGGACCTGTCCAAAGGTGACCAAAAAACACACACACACACACACACACACACACACACACACACACACACACACACACACACACACACACACACACACACACACACACACACACACATACAGTGGTCTTCCCATGTTGCTGTTGGAGGAGTGCGGGGGACACATTGGTTGGCGGCGCCGCCGGGTTTTGGTCCTTCCCCTGAGCGTTCACCCCCGCCGTCGGCGTTCTCTCGCCATTCTTTCGCCGGTTCCTCTTTGCCGGCAGGACTGGGTTTGGCGACTTTTCGTTCAGCGTCCGTTTGCCGCCGGACGTCCTGGTGGCGACATCACCGACGTCCAGCCCCGGGGCGGGGCCGGTGTCCGTCGGGGAAAACCCGGTGCGGGAGTCGTCGTCGGAGTCGGAGAGGGGCGGCCCGAAGGGATCCGATAAGGCCAGGGAATACAGGCTGCTCCCCGAGAGGCCGTTCCGCCGCTCCAGCGTCGGGAGGAGCTCACACACGGCAGATGTCAGGTCCACATCCGGAGCCTGCCAAGAGGGAGGGGGGGAGGGGGGAGAAAGAGCAGGTTGAGCCTATCCATCCCAAACTGATGGTTTATTTAACACAGCAACCCCCCCCCCAAGCCTCTCTACCTTGATGAGGGGCGTATTGGAGCGAGAGCTGGAAGCCGGGCCGCAGCGCTGCCCCTCGGCCAGGTTGAGCAGCACCTCCTCGTGGTGCAGGGGCTCCTGCGGGACTCCCGCATCCTGCAGGGCAATCACGATGGCCGAGGTGTTGTCCGCGCGGAGCATTCGCTGGCGCCACCTCAGGAGGGCATGGCTCACCAGCTGGCGGGCGCTGGACACGCCGCAGGGAGCCTGAAGGGGGCAGATGGGCGCGTCGCTATCATAATGGTCTCAAGGGAGATTTGAACGGTGCTACCTTGAAGGGAACAGGGTGAATGGCCCCTGGCCCAAAGCAGGGTAACGCGTGGGAAAAAGGTGCATGAAAGGTAGCTTGCCACGTAGGGAAAAACACGGTGCCGTTTGGCCCACAGCAACTCACCATGGCCTCGTCGTTGTCCTGGCACATGGAGACGGCGTCTTGGGGGGGCACCATGTTCCATAGCCCGTCACTGCCGAGAATGACGTAGCGGTGTTTGCGCGGGTCGAGGGTCAGAACGCAGGTGTCCGGCTCCGGGGACACCACAAACTCCCCGCTGTAGAAGTCGTAGCTCCACAGGTCCCCTGTGCAGACGGAGGAAAGCACGGGGGTCTGTGCACAGCCACGGTATTTGCAGTAGCTGGACAATATATGTGGGTTATTTACGTTTGGCAAGATCACAACAGTAGGAGGTGAGCATCCCTTATGGAAAGAATCACACCAGCGAAATGTATTCTAAGAAACATGGGAATTCACAGCAGGTCAATGTCAGACTCGGCTTTATTCGCCAACTCCAGTTTTACATCCACACGTCATGAAGGTGCTGCCCGCGGTTGGCAACATTTAGAGATGGGAAAAAATTAAACAACAACAGAAGCACTCATGCAACTACATATAATGGCTAGTGAGCATATGAGATAATATACGACAACTGGTGAAAATGTGAGATGCATGGACTTAGAGTACACGTACAGTATGAGTATATCTAGAGGAGTTTGAGTGCAGTATAAGGTAGCTGTTTAGTTGACAGTTTGAGGTGGGTTGATGTGGTTAGCATTTTCATGGCTAGGGGTGTGCAGTGCTCCACTTAAAACCTCCCAGGGCAACCAGTAAATTAGACTCGCGTGGCTTGAGGCACAGCTGTGGGTTGAACTTCAAATCCAAATGTTGGGTTTATGAGTGTAATATATCCAAACATAAAAACAAAAAGACTAAAAATATACCCTTCTGAGACACCTAGTCCAAAGTCCAGATGTAGACCGGTAGGAAAGCTTTGCTTCCTTAATGGGAGTCGAAGGTTGGCGAACAGATGAAATGACCCGCTCCTATCCAGAAGATGTGCATCCATTTTCAGACAAGACGTTCAGACTGGTTTCTTTTAACAGACTGACTGATGTTAGCCAATTACTACGCCCCACAGGCGCAACTGACCTCTGACTAAAATTCATCTTTTCCTAGTTTGCTCACCATTCCAAATAGGCCTGTGACACCTCAGCCTCAAGCAGCTCCAGACAACCAGGAGTAAATTTAACCATGTTGCAACAGCCAAGGAAAACACTTCAGCAGGCCAAAACAGAGAAAAACATGTTTCCCAATCCAAGCAGCACAAACAGCAGATTCATTATATTCATTCAGATCCTGGGTAAACGGGTGGGTTTGTTTGTATGTTAATGCAGCTCCTTTGTCTGTTGAGATTAGCTACACGTTTTAGGCTGGAGATGAATCCAACTGTGGGTTATATAGGCATTGTGGGTTTTCAAGGCAAATTCCCATGTTTTCAAAGATCCCGGGCACTCAGAAACTGCCATTAGAAGGACCAATGCTTACAGCTCGCAATCCGACATGGAAATTTAACAGCTGTGTTGTCCTATAATATCAGACCACTATACTTTCTGTCTTTCCTTCCCAAAACACAAAAACCATGCAGTCTCTGCTAACTCTTCTCTTACCTCTCTCAGAATGACCTTCTCGGACCTAACCAGTCAGGCTTCGAGTTGGGTCACTCGACTCTGTCACATGCTCACATAAGTATCTCCTGAATTTTTATGCGGATTACCCTCAACTAATAGGGCCCACTAAATGGCTAGCAAAAAAATTGTTACAAAATTGTTACATGGCCGATGTAACAAAAAAATTGTTACATCGGCCATCAGGCAGACAGGGCACAGGGCCCCTCGTCAGGTATTGAACGGTGTTGTGTATTTACCTAGAGCCCGTGCCACTGCCAAGAAAGGGATCTGGTCGATGACAGTGCT
The DNA here is from genome assembly GCA_016801175.1 of Esox masquinongy. Classification (NCBI taxonomy): domain Eukaryota; kingdom Metazoa; phylum Chordata; class Actinopteri; order Esociformes; family Esocidae; genus Esox; species Esox masquinongy. Next base: position 13,747 of record JACXGI010003044.1, on the reverse strand, counting down.
CCTCCGGACTGGGCCGTTGTGGGTCAGCCTGGGTCGCTTCCATACGACCCGGTTTACACCAGACTTTTTTATCACACTGGAGGTATGAGGGAATGACAGAAAGGAGTTATTGCAAAGGAGGAATAGACAGGCAATATGAAGTGTTAACCGCAGGAATGATTTTTCCTGTATCAAAGTGTTAATAAACTAGTAGAAGCTATGATTTAGCTTGTATCCTAAGCGTTAATAAACTAATAGTGCCCATGTTTTAGCGTCGACCCTACTTGTTAATAAACTAGTAGTAGCCATGATTTAGCCTGTATCCTAAGAGTTAAAAAACTAGCAGTAGGAATGATTTCCCCTGTATCTCAAGTGTTAATGAATTACTATCACAACGTAAAATTGCAAAGTTTGGGGATCTCATCACCTACGGTACATAAAATCATTAAAAGATTCTGAGAATCTGGAGTAATCTCTGTACGCAAGGTACAAAGAGGAAACCCAATATTGATGGCTGTGTTCTTAGACGGCAATGCATTTAAAACAGACACAATTCTGTAGTTGACATCACTGCATGGGCTCGGGAACACTTCCAAAAAAACATTGTCTGTGAACACAGTACATCGCTGCATCCAAAAATACAAGTTAAAACTTTACCATGCAAAGAGGAAACCATACATAAAAAATGTCCCGAAACGCCAGCTCCTTCTCTGGGCCCGAGCTCATTTTAGATGGACTGGGGTGAAGTGGAAAACTGTCCTATGGTCTACGGTTCTTTTCGGGAATCATGGACACTGCGTCCTCCGGGCTAAAGAGAAGAGGGACCATCCGGCTTGTTATCAGCGCACAGTGCAAAAGCCAGCATCCGTGATGGTATGGGGGTGCATTAGTGTACATGGCATGGGTGACTTGTACATCTGTGAAGGCACCAAAAATGCTGAATAATATATACAGCTCTGGAAAAAATTAAGAGACCACTGCACCCTTTTCTTTCATTTCCAAAAAAGTTGAAAAGGAAAGTTTTGAATGAGGAACAGAAGTGTTCAATTTGCAGTGGTCTCTTGAACAGAAGGGTTAAAATTAAGAGACCACTGCAAATTGAACACTTCTGTCCCTCACTCAAAACCTTCCTTTCCAACTTTTTTGGAAAGGAAAGAAAAAGGTGCAGTGGTCTCTTCATTTTTTCCATAGCTGTGTAGGTTTTGGAGCACCATATGCTGCCATCCCAGGGACGTCTTCTTCAGGGAAGGCCTTGCTTATTTCAGCGGGAAAATGCCAAACAACATTCTGCACGTATCACAATAGCATGGCTCTGTAGTAAAAGAGTCTTGGTGCCAAACACAGACTATTGTTAAAAGAAGAGGTGTTGCAACACAGCGGTAAACATGCCCCTGTCCCAACTTTATGGCTGATATTTCCGCCAGCTGCTTTCTAAAACTGTTACGGTATGTGAGCAGCAGCTATAATTTTTAGGGCAGTAAACTTCTGCAATGATAATGACTAATCTGACAATAGACATCAACAGTTACAATAGTCAAAAGTCATTGAAAATAGGTGCCAAGCCCAGTTGATCTGTGTGAACCACTGGCTAGTGGTGACTTCTCAAATTGCACCCCATTTTCTATGTAATGCACAGCTTTTGACAGAAGAAAAAATATTTTTTCAGGGGGGGGGGGTTCCTTCTGAGTTGTGACGTAGAAATAGAATGAACACAACACTCTTGGAACCACAGGTAAACTTCAGATAGATAGAGAGGTCAACGAAATGCAAACAGTAGGGGACAGAAGGACTTTGTCATTGGCACACAGTCACAAACTGAATGATGTATGCACTGTAGCAGGTCCACACTGGTTACTGGTAAGTTTGATATGGATATATTTGGCGGTTTTCAATTTCATTAGTCATTAGAAACGGTCCTTTTCAGATTTAGAACTAACCGCTAAAAGCGACCTCTCATTAATTCAAGCTTGTAGCAAACAGAAATCTTGGAGGCATTCAAAATCTAGACCAACTGTAATTCAGTGGATTGGCGTATAAAAGTATTTGGACAATTACAGATCTGTTGATTTTTTTGGCCTCTGTATTCCAGCACACAGAATGCGAAATGACACAGTGAAAAATTGGCTCCAAGTGCAAGTCTGTCAGCTTTAATTTCAGGGTATTGTCATCCATGTTGAAATGAGCCATTTAGAAATTACAGCACACTGCATACACAGTCCCCCCACCGTGCCAAAAGTATTTGGACCAATTACCATTATGCACAATAAAGTCGTCATGGTTCGTGCTTGGTCTTACATTCTTCACATTGAACGATTGCCTGAAGTCTACGATCCATCCAAACGCATCACAAGACGCTGGGTATCTTCCCTGGTGATTCCCTGCCAGGCCTGTACTGCAGCCATACTCAGATCATGCTGGTTTTGGGGCCTTAAGTCTAGGCTTCAACAGGTCTACGCCAATATTGGATTCAGGTTGGCTGGCTGACTTGGCCAATTGTGCTGCATGAAGAGCTCTCCAATGAGTTTTGAGCAGTATGGTTGCATCTGAGCAGATAAGATGTTTCTGTCCAAGGTCAGAATTTCTCCTGCTTCTGCCACCCAGAGTTGTGTCATCAATGAAGACAAGTGAGCTAGATCCAGCAGCAGCCACACATGTTCAAGCTATAGCACCCCCTCCACCAGGATTCAAAGATGAGGTCTTTTCACTCTCCACTTTCTGCTTGTCATAACTTTGTTACATGGTAATCTTGCTCTCGTCTGTCCACCATACCTACAGTACCAGTCAAAAGTTTGGACACACCTACTCATGAAAGGGTATTTATTTTGTTTAACAATTTTTCACATTGTAGAATGAAGATATCAAAACTAGAAAATAACACATGGAATCATGTAGCACCCAAAAGTAGCCACAGCTTTGTTCAATTTTGCATTCTCTCCACCAGCTTCATGAGGTAGCATTAAAAAGAATAAAAAAATCTAACTTTAAACAAGGCACACCTGTTAACTGAAATGCATTCCAGGTGACTACCACATGAAGTCCTCATGCTATAAGACCTTAGCAACAAACTCCAAATGCAAAGCCCACAAACAGGACTAGACACTGACCGCTCCTCTTGTGCACTAATGATGCAAACAAACACACCTGCCTAATAGGAAACAGCTGTAAAGCCAACTGTACACTTACAGGACCCCACAATAGGAAGAATTTATAAAAAAAATTGCTGTAATTCCAAATGGTCTGAAATGGATGAAAATACCCTCAAAATGAAAGCTGTCTGCATTTTAATTACGTAGTCATCCTGCCAGTTCGAATCCAAAGTGCTTGAGTACAGAGCAAAAAAATATATCACTGTCAAAATATTTTTGGAGTTCACTGTACAAAAATAGTCTATAAACAGGCAAATGTCGCTACGGGGCAATGAGGAGATACACAATCTTTCCCCCACACATTTCCAAGACATTTCCAAAGTTTTGGTTGAATTCCCCTGACCTCCTTACTTCATTGTTGCTCGTTCTTTCAATACTTGGTTCTGTGCTTGTTTACACAGAAAGTGTCCGCCCTGCTGGTTTAGTAATCAAGTCAGTTGCGGGGTGTTTCTGTTGTTTCCAAACCAAACATACAGCTAGGCATGGATGCAACAATTCCTTATCTGTGAGCTTGAGAGGGAATCAATTGTATTTACGAAGCACACTGCTGACAATCAGGAGCAAGCCAAGGTACTTTACACATACAAATAACCATCACACAAAAACATATTTTGCATAAATGTCAAAATCCAGATATAACTTGAATAGAATAAAAGACTAAAATGAATTGAAACGGTAAAAAGGTGGCGTTTGAGAGGCCTAATGCCGAGTAGACAATATGGTTATCACCCAAAGCAGATAAGGGTTTGGCTCGTCATTGGGCGGAAGAGAGGGAGACGTGCTCTTTGGTTTGAGCCCACGTGCCTTGCCATAGGGGCTGTTGTTTTGGAAGCACGGTGAAATGGGGGTATTTGGTTTTGGCCGTGGACCCTAGTTTACAATCAGTTGTCCTCTCTCGGAGGGGAAAAAAAACTTAAGAAGTTCAAAAATAAAACTGGCTAGCTACTCAACTAAAGCTAGCACACACAAACACAAGACTCCGGGGCCGGCCAGGATGGGCCTGGTCGTCTTTACCTTCCCCCGAGCCCTTCGATGCGCTCCCTCTCCTTGGGCAGCTCCGGCTTGTGGTCCTGTGTGACCTCCACGGCCCGGATGAACTGGTCGGTCGGGTCGTCCTGGACCCCCAGCACTATGGCCGAGTCGCCCACGTGGGCCACGTACATGCGGTCCCCGCGAATGACCACTACACTGGCCGTGGTGCCCGACGTGCTGGGCAGCCCGGTTAGGGTCTTAGGCCACTCAGCTACGGAGAGACAGAGGGACAGAGAGCACGTGTAAAGAAAGGTACTGACATCAGCGGCTGCAATAACGTGGCCTCGAATGTCACCATAGGCCCAGCTGGTTAGGACTCACAGTTTAAGAAATAAAGGCTTTGCCATCTTCACGGACAGCAGACAGACAGGCATTCACCAACCGACTGACCACTAGGCCAGTCAGACAGACAGGCAAGCAGACAGACAATCGACAGACTGACAGGAGATATACCGTAGGCAGGCAGAGAAACAGGCAGACAGGCCATAAGCAGACCCACAGACAGGCCATAAGGAGGCAGACAGACAGGTAATCAGGAGACAGACAGGTCATAAGGAGAGAGACAGTGAACAGAGACAGAAAGTCATTGACACCACAGTGAGAGACAGTCCAACAGTGGACAGAAACAGGTAGGCAGAGAGACCATAGCGAGACAGACAGACAGGCCAACAGTAGACCAACCGATGGCCAATAAGATCACAAAAACACACACTGGATAATCAGGGTGGGAGAAAAAAGGGAGCTGCTTCTCTGGATTACAAACAAACACCACCGATCTCACTATCAACACAGAGCCAGGCAGGCAGACCTTTAATCAAGACCTGTGACAAGTCAAGGCATGGCAGTGAGCCAAGCAGGGCATTGTGTTGGACTGTGCTTCCCAAACCAGGTCAGAGAAAGTGTTCCGTAGGCTTCCCCTCCAACCCTAACAATTCGCTGATTGATAAGTAGAGTTGACCAATTGTAGCAGCACTCAAACCCGTTCAAATGATCCAGTTCATGACCCGACCACGCTGGCGCAATTGAGCCCGTCCTATAGGACATGAGCCATTCAAGTGGCAAAACGTCTTTACCGGACCTGGATAGATTTTTAATAATCATCTTTCTCTTGAGCCTATGGAACGACGCACAACCCTGTGTGTGTGTCGACAAGTGAATACCAGATGAGTTCAATTCCGTAGCTGTGGTCGAAGCTAGTTGATATGATTGTTCAGAGTAGGTCCAATAACAACCGTCGTTAAAGCTGAAGCCTAGGGCTAAGAGCTTCCTAAGCCCTGGGCTAAGCAAGTGTTCACACTTGGATATTTTGAAGTGGGCTAGCACCACCCTTAGCCTAGGGCTAGCTGGCCCTGCTCCGGAGCAGGGTTTGCACCGCCTTTTCGGGGCTAGCCCCAGAAACACGGTGCCAAAATAACCAGTGTGAAACGGGGTCAAGAATAAAACCATAGAACGTTTATTGTCCAATCACAAAACTTTTTAATCACTTTTGTCGTTTCATAATACCTGCCAAATCTTAGCGAAGTAGTTATTGCAGCTTTCTTTGGACGTAAATCTCTAGCAAATAAGTCGGAAGAATGAAGGTTGACTAACGTTTTTCTCTTTCTTTGCGTAGTTTTAACAAAGTTGTCCAAGCAAATACCGAGAGGATGGGCATCTTGATCAACCGATGTCAAGTCGTTAATTAAATCGCGGTAGCGTAACATTGATCATTTGTTAGTGATGTAGGCTACGGTAACGTTATTCGCACGCGGGAGAGAACGTAACATTTGTAGCTTATCATAGAATGTAAAATGGTATTGTGTCGTATTTGACCGTTGGCCGAGGGCTTATGAATACAAGTGTGAATCCTTAGCCTAGGGTTAAACCTTAGCCCAGGGTTAACAAACTATTGTGTGAACACAGACTAAGCTAACCCAGGGCCAGTCTTAGCCTGGGGCTAACATAGCCCAAGGCGTAGAACAATGCAGTGTGAAAAGGCCTTAGGCCGTCACCTGAAAAGGGCCAGGATTGGGAGCCTTGCCATGGGGAAGAAAGCACAATTTAAAGGGGCAATATGTAAGGTTGTTCCTGTACTACTAGCATAAAAATAAGCAAAATGACCAGTAGACATCTGCAGTTAATGTTTTAAGTTAATGTTTCAAACAATCGTTTTACACAAAATTGATCCTAGTGCCTGAGATATTGACCAATTTAACTTTCTGGCCGGTCCGCCTTTCTGTTTACAATGACTTGTAATCTCCTCGAACTCGATTTTGACACTCGTAGTACTATCCTTTCAACCTTTAACCACGCAGGACTAGCTGGTAGTAGTCCGGTCTCATTCGGTAAGGGAAGACGAGGAGAGACGTCGAGTTATTGTTTGGAGGCAGGGTTCTACACACTGCCCCTTTAAAACCTTTAGCGGAGAATATTTACAAGACTAGGATTTGGCAGCACAAAAAAAATAATTTGGCATGCCAATTGGCTGTGAATACATTCTACTTGGCATCAAGGACCAATTTGTGTTAACTGCCATGCGCAGGTACAGAATTGTAGCACCTGGGTTGTTCCTGGTATTCGATGTAGCGACCATTTAGTTACTTATCAGACACTCTAACCACTGGACTACCTAATGATAGGTCATACATGGAACAGGATGCCATTTCAAAAACACCCATATATTACAAACACCTGCAGCACATGTTAATTCAAGCACTAATAAACACAGGAACGAATGGAACACTTTAATTTGTAGATCAGGCTGGAACAAAAACGTGCACAACGCGGTTGTTGGCCGGGAAAATACCATGTCGTTCGCTCCTTCAGTGTGTATACTGACTTCCCAAGGTAGTGGAAGGATCCAGAGCGGATCGCCGTCGAACTCCCTAAATACAACAGCCCTCATGTCTTGGTAGCTGATTGGCCAAAAGACGTGTTCATCATTAATGGATACCAAAAAGAGCGGGGGACGCATGGAGTTACTAAAAAGACATTCGAATGCGTCTTGCTGCCTTATCTGACACCAACCACAACACTGTGTCCAGCCTGTCCACTAGAGCAACACTCAAAAAAGTGTTATAGTATCGAGGTGAAGATTCAATTATTTCGAAACACTAAGCTGAACCAGTGACAGAACTAACTCTGACTGTGTGCTTTCTATTGGGGGTGGGGGGTTACACTGGGATGTATCTCTCCCGGACTCTCTGCTGCACTCATGGCTGACAGATGGCTAGCAGCAGTGGTAGGTTTATTTAGCCTGCCAAGCCAGATAACCCCAAACAACACACTGGGTGCGTCCGTGGCCATGTAATTCTGATTGCGTGCTCGTTAGCAGGTTGCTAAACGCGAAAAAAATATTAATCGCAATAACACATACACAGCCAGATACCCAGCGTGACACACCGATGATTATTTAACTTACGCAGCTTTTTCCACATGGCATGATGGCAGGCAACGAATCCTTTCCGAATAGCTGCACACACTTCCCCGTCATCCTTGGACCAAAATCCCCGTTGTTTCTTTATGAATTCCCACAAATAGTCCCGTGCGAATTGTGCTGCCTCGCGGCCTCCGTGCCCATCGAACACGGCGAAGAAAGCGACCGATTGGTGGGCATGGTTCTCGCTTTCTGCCGTAGCCGGTGAACTCTCCACGGCGGACATCGCCAGTGCAGCCGCTGCACAACTTTGGTCCCCATTTTGTACATTCTGTGTCCATGCAACTGTAGTGGGTGCAGAGGCAGACAGATGGTCGTTCAATACGTTATGTGCAGTCCGATCTTGCTGTTCGTGTTCAGGCTTTTCGGGTACATTGTCGAACGTCGTGTTGCCTCCTTTAGTCTCGTCTTGTTCGTCCGAGTTTAGCTCATCTTCCCCAGGCACGGGCTCCACTACAACCTCGGTAACATCCTCCATGTATTTCCTGCCTCCCTGGTCGGAGAAAATACTCACTCGCATCAAAAATGCGTTTTCCATGGCAGAAGAGACTCCTTGCTTCAGATGCTGGCTGTTTGTAGTACCTAAACGGCTTCAAAAGTATTTCAAGGTAAGTTTATGGCAGCTAAACGATCGATCACCCGCTTTAGGTCTTTGTTTATGTTCAAGCCTTGTAGGCATGCCCAGAAACGTGTTGACGTCAGAGATACAGCAACTCTGGGAGTTCTGCATTCCAGTGCGCCACCTCCTGGATATGTCGCGCCAGTGTTCCTTAATACGTGTTTTATTGCCTAGTGGTTTGTCCCAAATACGTCAAAATGTGATCATGGCGTGCTGGAACACAGTTGGAACATAACACGGCATACATTCCCTCCTCCTCGAGTTATTACATAGGAGTAAATAGCCATTATGTTATGATTTTTTTTAATACAATTAGAAGATAAGGAAAATCATCTTCAGCTAGGCAGGACGAAAAGCTAGACATCTGCCATCATGGCAATTATTTTATTCAAATTTTTATATAAATCTTTCAAAAACGAATTTGTGAAAAGCGGAAGTACCCTCTGAATTTTAAAGGGGATGCATTTCTGGGTATTATAGTAAATATGGTGCCCAGTGGTGTTGGACCGGGGGAGAAGGGGTACTAAGTATATAGGGACCTAATGTGCGGAGGGGCCCTCGAAAATGTTTGAAACTTGAATAAAGAGGGGAGGGGCCCTGAGAGACCGCCTATGTACAGGACCCAGAATTTTGTGCTACACCCATGATGGGGCCTTTGGTTTGGGTGGACTCTACATTGTGAATGCGTATGTACATTAACATGAGACTACAATACCAGTAGTGAGCTGGAAGAAGAGTTCTAACTTTTGGATTCTAGAGAGCCAGTCATACAAGGTTAGATTTGATAAAAACTGGCGTGATTCCCAATTACACCCTATTCTCCATATAGTGCACTATTTTTGACGAGAGTCAATAGGGCTCAGGGTATTGAGATGCCGTCTGCAAATCATTTAGCCAGTGACCTTACCCAGAGCAACTCACAGTTACAACACTATTACTATTATTATAATCTAAAAACCTTCAAAGACCTATTCATGCACACAGACATTATCTTTCTGAAGGATTTTACCACCGCTGAGTACACTGACTCTGCAGAAGTTTGAGGGATGTTTTTCTAGTCACTTACCCAAAGTCAGGTGACAACTTTAAAAAGATACTTACACTGGACAATTTGAATCTATTGGGTAGATTAACATTTTTCTATAGTGTTTCTGACCTTAGCTTTTATATTGTAGACACAAGCTGCTATAGTGAATGACTCTAGTTCAGGGGTGTCCAAACAGTTCCGCGGAGGGCCGAGTGTCTGCAGGTTTTTGATTTGTCCTATAAATTCGTTCCGTGTTCACACCTAAACAACCAGGTGTGGGTAGAAACTAACCAATTAGTAACCTAATGAATCAAACAAGTACAAGGAGAGAGCGAAAACCTGCAGACACTCGGCCCTCCGTGGAATTGTTTGGACACCCCTGCTCTAGATGTATCACTATATCACCCTACCGGTTCTCCTACATCACCTGATTATACTATATAACCCTAGCTGTTATCCTATATCACCATACCTATTATACTATATCACCGTAATTGTTATACTATATCACTCCAGCTGTTATTATAAATGATCCTGGCTCTTATACTATATCACCCTAGCCGTTATACTTTATGATCCTGGTTCTTTTACTTTATCACCCAAGCTGTTATACTATATGATCCTGGCTCTTATACTATATCACCCAAGCTGTAATACTATATAACCCTAGCTGTTATACTATATTACCATAGCAATTATACTATATCACCATAGCCGTTATACTATATTACCATAGCGGTTATACTATATCACCCTAGCCGTTATACTTAATGATCCTGGTTCTTATACTATATCACTATAGCTGTTATACTATGTCACCCTAGCTGTTATTCTATATCACTATAGCTGTTATACTATGTCACCCTAGCTGTTATTCTATATCACTATAGCTGTAATACTATATCACCCTAGCTGTTATACGGTATCACCCTAGCTGTTATACTATATTACCATAGCCGTAATACTATATCCACCTAGCTGTTATTCTATATCATCCTAGCTGTTATTCTATATCACCCTAGCTGTTATACTATATCACCCTAGCTGTTATTCTATATCACTATAGCTTTTATACTATATCACCTTAGCTGTTATACTATATCACCCTAGCTGTTATACTATATTACCCTAGCTGTTATTCTATATCACTATAGCTGTTATACTATATCACCCTAGCTGTTATACTATATCACCCTAGCTGTTATGACCCGCAGTTGGGGATGCATCCTGGTTCAACCAGATCAAAGACAATTCAGGGATTTTCATGAAGTGCCTTCAACTCTGTTTTCTTTAGATTCTTTATACAGAGTGGCTGCAAATGTTTTTCTGGAATTATTATCCTTGGACCAAAATTTGAAGTGTCTTAAAAGATTGCATTGTGTCCATGTGTGTATTGTCTACACTACTCTCCCAAATGGTACTCATGAAAAGCAGTCTTTCTAATTAAAGTTTTTAACTTATTACTTTATGTGTAATAAATCACTGTGTGTGCTGTGCTTATTTAATAACTCCAGTATATATATTTTTCCATTGTTTATTTTGAATCCTACTTCAGCCACTGAAATCCTCAGTCTGATCATGTGGTTGCTTGGTAAATACATTTGAAGATTTACATACACAGCCCTAATCGACAAACCAACCCTAGTCACTGGTCTATTAGGACCTGATCAACCTTGCAACATCAAAACGTAGGCCAAAATGTTCATCCCACTTGAACAGGCCAACATTTCATCCATAAAAACTTGTAGACATAAAGGGAATTATCACAACTTCTAAAATTCCTGAGTGTATTTGACTGTTCATGGCCTTTAAAAAAGTTAGACTACATGACCAAAAAACAAATAACAAGACCAAGCCACCAACAGTGTGGCAGAAGAAGCCAAACAAAACGTATGTTGTATTGACCTGCCAACATTAACACTCTTAGCTAGTGTGGGCGGGTGCACTGTCTGAATGGTCACTCCAGCCTGCTGATTGGCTGAAACTAGGAGGCTTTGATGGACTGCCAAAGCAGGTTGGGTGGTGACACTGAGGGGAAAGTGGATGATCTTTTATTTTTACATTACCACAGGTTTCAAAAGTCCATACGTGTTGCATTCCAACGTCATTTGGTTCTTTGCAGTGTTTGTCAGTACTACTATAGAGCAAACCAACATTACTGTCATGGAGAAGCTTAACGATGACCTGGGCAAGCACAAGGGCTATGTATTTTCAAAAGAATATTCCAGCGCTGAGTACATTGACTCTCTGCAGACATTTGAGATCAGGGACAGTGACATCTTTCTAGTCACTTACCCAAAGTCAGGTGAGTGACAACTTCAAGAAATCCTTTCACTGGACAAAACATTTACATTTTAGTCATTTTGCAGACACTCTTATCCAGAGTGACTTACACTAACTGCATATATTTTAAAAGAGCTCAGTGAAACAATCACACAGTTTTGTAGTAAGTGGATTCTAATCATTGAATTAGTGATCGTCAAAGGTCAGTTTCCAATAGGAAACTATTGGATGCATAACAAGCTTTTTAAGATCAGGAACCTTTTGTGATGGTCCAGATATCATACAGTCTTTGCAGTCATTGACACGAAAATGTTTGCATAGCTTTTCATTTAGTTAATCAGTGAGGACAGAAATCCTATTGCTAGAATCCATAAAAAAATTTAATGAGCAATTACAACACTAGGATCAAAATTCAACGTTCTATGGTCAGGGAGTTGGTGAACCATGTTTTTCCAAGGATGTGATAAGATGTTGTTTAAAACAATGAACAGCCATTCACTGGCTGAGGTAGGTACAGGTGCATCTCAAAAAATTTGAATATCATGGAAAAGTTAGTTTTTTTCCATAATTTAAATAAAAAAGTTACATCTTCATATATTCGAGATTGATTACACATAAAGTGAAACATTTCAAGCCTCTTTTGTTTCAGTCTTGATGATTACGGCTTACAGCTTATGGAAATCAAAAATCCAGTATCTCAAAATATTAGAACAAGAAACCAGGCAAGCCTAGTTCAGCCGGCCCGCAATAAAAAGAGCTAATCCTTGCTGCCCTCCCGTGATTCGAACCCAGATCGCCCACGTGAATGGCTGTGTCTTTAACCACTACAACACCAAGCTATACATCGGCCAACTGTTGGTATAGCCTCTTGACATTATATAATTATGTCACGCATTAACAGCACGTCAAGTTTTAATATTTCTTTAGACGCCATTACACATTGTGTTAAACTGAGTAACATTTCTTATTAAGTTTTCCTCCACCACAAATAGCATCTATGAACTGTATGGCTTTTGCCACTGGCCGTTTTAACAGCTTTTTAGCAATTTGTGAATGACACTGATACAGTATCTATCAATATTGGTGACGATAACTGACTTTTTCGTCAAGTGAAAAGACGAGAGAATCGTGGAATTGTAACCAGTTTTAGTTGAGGCTTACTATAACGTAGCTACTGAATGTTGTAGCCAGCTAAATTTTTGTCTATCCTGACCCAAAAAGCATGACCGGATACGTACTTCGAAAATCCACAAAAAAATTGTTGTGCTATCACTGTGAACGGTTTTATTGCGGCCCACAATTGAAAAAAAAAATATCGCCTTCCTCACTGGATTCAAACTTGGGTCTCCAGAGTTGCCAAGCTGTCTTTAACCACTACGTCAAGGCGTTACACGTTTTACTAGTCGCTAGACACCATTCAGCATTGTGTTAAACTGACTAATGTTTCAAACAGTCCCAATAGAACCGTAAACAGTTTTACTTTAGGCTTACTATAACGTAGCTACTGAATGTTGTATGTAGACCCTACATTTTTTTCTATCCTGGCCCAAAAAGCATGCACGGATGCGTACTTCGAAAATCTACCAGAAACAGTTGCAACATAACTGTAAACAGTTTTATTTTAGACTTACTCTAATGTAGAGACTGAAGGTTATAGCCAGCCAAGTTTTTGTCTATCCGGAACAAATCTAAATGCATACTTTGTTTTGACTGTGAGGAGATTCGATCGCAGAACCTATAGCTTACAGGTCTGCTTCTCTAACCATTACGCTATTTAACAAGGTACAGTGGGGCAAAAAAGTATTTAGTCAGCCACCAATTGTGCATGTTCTCCCACTTAAAAAGATGAAAAAGGCCTGTAATTTTCATCATAGGTACACTTCAACTATGAGAGACAAAATGAGAAAAAAAATCCACATTGTAGGATTTTTAATGAATTTATTGGTAAATTATGGTGGAAAATAAGTATTTGGTCAATAAAAAAAGTTCATCTCAATACTTTGTTATATACCCTTTGTTGGCAATGACAGAGGTCAAACGTTTTCTTTAAGTCTTCACAAGGTTTTCACACACTGTTGCTGGTATTTTGGCCCATTCCTCCATGCAGATCTCCTCTAGAGCAGTGATGTTTTGGGGCTGTCGCTGGGCAACACGGACTTTCAACTCCCTCCAAAGATTTTCTATGGGGTTGAGATCTGGTGACTGGCTAGGCCACTCCAGGACCTTGAAATGCTTCTTACGAAGCC
>JACXGI010003043.1:27820-66699 GCA_016801175.1 Esox masquinongy | reverse complement strand
TGGGGGAGGGAGAGATGGGTGGAGGGGGAGAGACTGGGAAAGAGGGTGAGTGGTGGAGGGGGAGAGACTGGGGAGAGGGAGGAGAGAATGAGAGATCTGGGATAGAGAGACATGGGAGGGAGAGAGTGAGACTCGGGGGGGAGAGAGAGAGAGAGGGAGATGGTGAAATTGAGAAGTACCTGTTTCTGGATTAACATTATCAATCACATACTGTCTACTGCCTCAGTCGTCTGATCCTGTTAATGGCTCGTTATTTGGTCAAACAACAAATGCTGTACTCAGAGTAATTAGGCTCCCTACGTGTTCTGTTATCAATTACACTTTATTTGTCACTTTGATTAGTCCCTTTCATGTCACAACTGTCAGGGAGTTGCCTGCTACAAGAGAGTGCATCTCTGTCTCTCTACTCTATTGTTCACTCACTCTCTTTACTGTTTCTATCTGTCTAATTTCTCCATCTCTCTTCTCCCTCTGTCCCTGGTGAACACCATTGTGTGTTTCCTATTAAAAGCTGACGGGCTAAGTATAAAAAAGTCATGCAACCTCCAGAATTGTTAGTGTCCTTGACAAAGAATATCTGCATTGAATTAGCGTCATGTAATGACATATAATATACACAAATTAACTTGGGGACACTATAAAGAATAATATATTAGGAAGATATTGTTTTGTCAAAATAAGAATTAATAAACATTATAGTCTATTTTAAAGGATTGCCAGAACAAATGGCTTTATTGAGCACAACCAACAAATGTAATCGTTAGGTGTTTGTTAAAAGGTGTTGGCGTAGAACCGGATGCTATGGTTGGATTAAATGAAAATAGTTCTTTGACCACAAACAAGCGGAGAGATTGGCATTGAAAGAAGGACGCGTACACAAAAAAATAACTGAATACTTACTGTTTGGTGTTAACCCTTTAATGTTATGGGGCCTTTTAGCTTGGACAGGTTCTAGGGCCCCTGTTAAGGAAAATGGCAGAATGAATGTTACCAAGTACTAGAAGATTTTAGGCCAAAACCTGCTTGGATCTGCCAGGTGGTTGAAACTCAGAACAAGTGGATGTTGTGGCAAGACAACAAACCCAAGAACAGTTAAAACTCACATCACAGACTCCATGCCTGTAACCCTTGACCCGCTGCAGTTTGCCTATAGACTTAACAGATCTACAGAGGATGCCAATGCTCTGACCCTCCACTCTGCACTCTCTCATCTGGACAAGAGGAACACATATGTGAGAATGCTGTTCATTGACTACAGCTCAGCCTTCAACACCATTGTGCCCCACAAGCTGGCGGTGAAGCTCAGGGATCTGGGTCTCGACCCCACTATGTGCAGATGGATCCTGAACTTCCTGACGGGCAGACCCCAGGTGGTGCGGATGGGCAACACCACCTCCTCCTCACTGGCTCTCAGTACTGGCTCCCCCCAGGGCTGTGTGCTGAGCCCGCTCCTGTACTCTCACTTCACCCATGACTGCATGGCAACCCACGTCTCCAACACCATCGTTAAGTTTGCTGATGACACCACCATCATAGGCCTGATCTCTGGCAACGACGAGTCAACCTATAGAGACGAAGTAATGTCACTGACTTCGTGGTGTCAGGAAAACAACCTCCAGCTCAATATCAGCAAAACGAAGGAGATGATTGTTGATCACAGGAAGCAGCTGCGGGGAGACCACGCCCCCATACACATCAATGGGTCTGCAGTAGAGAGTTCACAACATCCGGTTCCTTGGTGTCAAGTTCAGCGATGACTTGACCTGGTCTCATCACGCTAACATCTTGGTGAAGGAGGCCAGGAAACGGTTCTTCTTCCTACGCCGATTAAGGAGATTTGGCATGGATTCCAGGATACTCACCAACTTCTACAGATGCACAATCGAGAATATCCTGTCCGGCTGTGTCACCGCCTGGTATGGCAGCTGCACTGCTCTCGACCGCAAAGCAATTCAGAGGGTGATTAAAACAGCAGAGCACATCACAAGGTCTGACCTGCCATCCCTGCAGGATCTCCACACAGAGAGGTGTAGGAGGAGGAGCAAACGAATCATTACAGATCCCAGCCATCCATGCCATGGACTGTTTACCAAGCTGCTGTCAGGCAGAAGGTACAGGAGTATTCAGTCCAAAACTAACAGGCTATGGGGCAGTTTCTTTCCTCAGGCCGTAAGGCTGCTCAATTCAGGAACCCCTCTTCTCTTCCATCCATAGTCTCATGCACACCTGTCACTTTATATAATGCTCATCTGCCAATCATATCATGCACACCTGTCACTTTTACATTGCACTATGGTTGTACAGTTGTATAGTTATTAATATTGATGCGTGTTTTTTGTATGGTGTTATTATTGATAGTTCGTGGTATCTTCTTATTTTTATATTATAATTACTGTTACTTTTTTAACTTTTAACTGCACTGTCGGGAGTAGGAAAACCAAGCATTTCATTGCCATAACTTGTTATTGCAAATGATAAATAAACCTTTTGAATTTTGAACATTGACAAGATTTACTTAGATTGCAAAAAATCTTGTACATGTTTAGAAATAGGCTAAATTCCCTGCCTTGTAGTGTCTTTCACTAATAATAACATCTTGACCGGGCCAGGCACACAAACACCCTTCTGCATAGCTTTTAAAAAAAAAAACTTTGAAAGAGACAGATTAGCAGCCAGATGATTTGGGTCCCCCATGGTTCATTTGTTTGTTCATCATTACTGGTCTTACTGGCCTAATGATTCATCTAAACCCATCCCTCTGACATCTGGTCTTACTGGTCTTCAGGCCTAATGATTCATCTAAACCCATCCCTCTGACATCTGGACTTACTAGTCTTCAGGCCTAATAATTGATCCATCTACTCATCTAAGTGTAATTGAATTTAATTCTACTCCAATGTCTAGTTTTCAAGAGGCTGGCCCAGGATTTACAGTCACAAATCCTTCCAAAACTATAGAAACTGTTGTTTTCTCTGGTGATCCATACCTTAGTCACAGTGATGTTTAACATTTGAATTAAAAACCAATTACCCAGATGACCCTCAACTTGAAATGAAACTGAATTCTGACCCTTGTTGTGTTGATCTTCCTGCTTCCTCAGGAGGAGATCAGCCCGTTGGAGAATGCCATGGAGACGATGCAACTGACCAATGAGAAGATCAGCAACATGGTGCAGCGCCACCTGAGTGACGCCAACCTTCCCATCAACCCCCTCTCCATGCTTCTCAACGGCATTGTTGACCCTGCCGTAATGGGGGGCTTCACCAACTATGAGAAGGTACGATTTAATATACACGCTTGTATTAGACACTGACTGCGTTTCGTTGTACTGTACTTGTACTTGTTCAATGACAACAAAGCAGAATCTAATCTAATGTATGTACGCGCACACAAATACACAGTATAGTGCTGTGTGAACGTAAGAGCTGAGGAGGTTTTCGTCCTCCTCCAGGCATTCTTCACTGAGAAGTATCAGGAGGAGCATCCGGAAGACCAGGAGAAACTGGAGAAACTGAAGGACCTCATCGCCTGGCAGGTTAGACTGGTGCATACACAAACAGACGTACACACACACACACACACGCTTAGCAGCGGTCACAGGGATGGGGACGGTGATGAAACGTTTGTTAACCGTTATCTGCCGTGCAAGTAGCTGCAGTCTCGCATTCATTTACCTCGGATCAACACAACGAAGTAAAGCTGTCTGCCAGGTTCAGTTGTAAATTTGACAATTTGAAATGTCCAGTGGTATCAAGCACATTACAGTGATTCCAGTCTCTGGTATCTCTCTCTGCCACCTTCCTCTGGTATTTACGTATGGTGAGTAAACACTACGTCCTATTTTCAGATGGATACAGCGGGGATGTAGATTAGTTTAGGCGCTGTATATGTCATGGCGTTCTCCTCTGGCCCTGTGATAACCTCGGTTGGAACAGTGCCGCCGAAGCTGGCTATGAAGAGGGTTATTTATTTAGATAGAAATGATCCAGCGGAAAACAGAATGCTGGCTGATGAGCGCGAAGAGAATCATCCCCTCCCTGATGATCCTGACAGAACCGAACACAGCCCTGTGTTCGTTAAAGTTCCTGAGAGATAAGAACATGGGAGTGTGCTGAAGCAAGCATCCTACAGTTCCAAAGTTCCAAGCGTTCCAATGTTCTAAGCTTTCTGCAGTTCTAAGCATTCTGGAGTTCCAAACATTCTATTCTAAAGTTAGATGAGTTCCATGCATGAAATTGACAAGTGAAAAAACAGCATGGAGCTTTTTCCCCCTCCGCGCCCTTAGAGATCCTGGAGCAGATACAAACACAAATACTGGCTTCAGAGCTTTAATCTGCTCATTGTAGTACAGCCTCCTGGATCAATATCCTTTTCTCCCATCACATCCTCTTTCCTCCCTCCCCCAACCCACCTCCTCCTCCTCTCTTCTCTCCTCTTGGCTCTCCTTGTCTCCCCCTCTCCTCTCTTTCTCACACCATTATTATTTCCTAGGAATATAGTTTTCATGCAGGGAATGGAACAAGCTCTAATGTTAAAGTTTTTAATTATGTTAATTTAAACATGTCAGGAATGTTTGTAGTTCCCAGCCTAGAGAAAAACTCGGCATGACAGTTTTGATTCTGGGGAATCCACCATGCACGTTCACATGATGATTTACGTGCGAGAGACACACTCACCAATGTTGATACACAGACACATGTCAGTAGTTGTTCCATTAAACCTACCTCTTGCATGCAGGTGGAAGAGATTTTAATAGGTGTTTTCTTTATCAAAATAGGTCATCCTTCTGTGTTAGCAATGGAATAGCAATATAACAGATTTTCCCTGGAAGAAAGTCAATGTCTACTCATGTATCTAAGGGATTCTACGAAAAGAAGATATAGAAGTTCAATAAATTAGGATTTATTATTATCTCATTCCCTAGGCTAGGTGAGTCATACAGAAATATGACATTAGCGTCTCTTACATGCGCGCACACACGCCCACAGAGAGGCACACACCTGCACACTTTCACTTGTAAGTTCCATTGTATTCATGAGGTTTGACATCCATGGCGTTTCTTCCTTTCAGGATGTCACCTGGTTTTCTGAGTAATTGTACCCTCTTGGTACCTACCATTTAAATAAATGATCAGGTTTTGAGATCTGGTTGGAAGTCTCTCTTTTCCGTCTTGTTAGATTTGGCAAGGTTCTGTTAACTTTGCCTCTATTTGATGTGGCCTAGATCTGGTCATCTAAGTAAGCATTTTACAAACCGTTGTTTGAGGAATGTCTGCCAGCCCATGTCATTGCCCTCATGTAAAAGCCCCACTGATTGCATTGGCGGTTCCTTCATAGAACCGGAGTTAAACGTAGCCTCTGCGATGTCTTCTGTTTAGGGGTTGGCACATACAGATTCAAATTGAATTTGAGTGTGTTCTTTATAAATCCTATGTTCTGTCCCTACGAGGGAGTTTTCCACATCCTCTGTTCATCAGTTTCTTGTTGTTGCTTGTTTTTTAGGGTTTTAATCTTGGTATTTGTATAAGCAGATGTGACAACTGCTGAAGTAAAACAAGCTTTATGAAATCCATTTAACTGGATTGATTACTAATGGGACTACGATAAGGGACAAAAACGTTTTATTTACTTACATAATTGTTTCCTAGGGCCACATTGTTTCCGAAGTTAGAAAACAAAGGTGCGTTACTTAGTAGGTACTGTATCATAGAGACATTGTGTAAAAAAAAAAAAAATGCTTAAATTAAACGTGATGGCCAAAATTTCTCTTACGCAAGCGGTCTAAAAAACATTCACTTTAGGAACGAGGTCAGGAAAAGGTTAGCAGGGATTCGTCAAAGGATTTGATTTCAGCAAGAGGGTTGACCTCGAAGGACCTGTTACCTTTCAGAATGAGTTGGGAGAATAACGACAGCCAGGTGTTTTATGGAGATACTGAAAGCATTTTATAAGACAGTGTCCCTACCATAACTGCTTTATAAATAGTGTATTATTAACTTTGAATCAGCTTGTTCTTGGGCTCTGACTAAACAAAACAACTTAAAATCATTTCTTACTCCAGATCACTTCTGGCGGTGGTGACTATCCAGGAAAATCATTTCAGGTTGGCCTTGTGAACGGGTTGGGGTTTTCAGAGGGAGTGAAATATGGTGATGGACTGAGGATGTCCAGCGCTTCACACTATCCCTCCCATTGCTCTGGTTTTACCTTCCTCACAACCTTTGTTCTTTAATACCAAATTTCTTCACATCCTTTATCCTTGTATATCACTATTCCATTAGGAAAATGATGGGGAGCACCGATAACCCCTCATAAGGGATCATCTGAAATGCCCTCACAGTGGACCAATCAACACGCCCTCAGATCACCAAGTCCCACATTGCATCTTTAAGTATCAGTCCAGCGCTGTAATCCTCTTTTTTTTTTTTTTGAAGCTGGACTGGAATGTTTGGGTGTACTTTTCTTTTAACCAAAACAATCTCATATCAGTCAGAGGGAAAGTACTGGGGTTTGCTGGAACATTTCATTTAAAGGTGTAACCTATAAGTACCCTGGTTGAAAGCCATTGTTGCTCCCGTGACTTTCTGTCACCTGCATGTTCAAGTCTTGCTCCTCCCGCTAAAGATGTATTGCCAAGGAAACGCTCCTCCTCTGTTCAATTCATGTGCTTTGTTTGTTTGACTGAGTTAGGAAAATAGAAATGCAAATGAATAGAAAATGCATTAGTTTTCGTCCTGTTTATCCTATTTATGCTAGGTCTTTGAGTACCTTGTCAGTCTTAAGTGAACTCAAGTAAGAGCGATATTGGTTGTGCTAGGCTAGAATATTCTGCATGTCAGAAGAAATCCACTCCAGCTCAGTGCTTTGGTTTTAGTCAGCGTTATAAGTCATGAAGCAGGTCAGCCATGGCATCCTATCATTGCCATGGGGAGGGTGATTAAAAAGTTTAAGTTCTCCTCTGCAGTGTTTTTATCGCATGGATTTGTCAGAAAGACAGGAAGAGACACACACTCACCAACACACACACATGCGCACACACTCTGCCACACACACATACACATTTCTCAAATGCATCAGTCTGAGTGAAATCATGACTTAAAGTGGTAAAGGGATGAGAATCTTAAGTAACTCTGACTTGAGTAACTCTGACTTGAGTAACTCTGACTTGGAATACATTATAATCAAATAACTTGAACAACTTTGCGGTGATGACTACTGTCTCGAGGTAAAGTGTATGTGAGACTGTTCTGATATGATGTTGTCCCACCCAGCTATCATAAGATGAAAGCGCTAATTGTAAGCTACTCTGGATTTGAGCATCTGATAAGCGACTAAAATGTAATCAGGAAGGGAACGAGGGAAGTTATCTGTTAGAGGAGTGCAGATGTCTCCGTCTATCAGAGAGCTAGTTAGTGTCCTGAACATAAATCTGTATAAACAGGACTAATGAAGGAGAGAAGCAGGAAAAGATGCTTCAGTTAGAGCCTAAACCTGGGAATTAAATGAAAACCTGCAAGTATGTGAGAGATATCAGCTTGAACTATCTGTCATAGTATGCCAATTAAAGAGAAATCCCGTCGTGTGATAGATTTCATCCTGGAATACCTGTACTAGTCACAGAGAGAACTCATTGTCAGGTGGAAATCTTGTAACAAATTTCATCCCCTTCATGTTTTTAGATAGATAATCATTATTACGTACTAGTAGCAGTAATTCTGAAAATGATTGAAAAAAATTCTTTAGCATGATTGAAATTTCTTCAACATTCTTCTACATTGAAAATTCTTCAACATACAGATGTTGCAAAATTGTATGTTTATTTATTTCCTGAAAAGTTTTTGTTTTAAGACAAGGTTTTCAACCGACAGCTATGACATAGAAGTGCATGAGAAATGGCTAGGACATAGTTGTAAGAGCATGAAATGGCTACGACGTAGGTGTAAGAGCATGAGACAGTTAAGACACAGGATTAACAGTATGAGACAGCCATGACAGGAGTAAGACTATAAGGAATTGCATGTTGCATCTGTCAACCATCCATTCCCCTGTTTGCTGTAGGGCCTTGGTAAGTTACTGTGGGAACGCTTAGGTGTGCACATTGTGGATCATGAGAAATTGTCTGTTAACCTCCTGCGTTGTTTTTGACAGCACAATGTTGTCTGGGTTTAGTTAAGCTGATCCTTCGTTGTAGTGCATTAACTTCCCTGACAGACACTGCAGAGGTAAATTAGCTATACAGGCAAATCATTTGTCAGTAAAATAAAACCTGAGGTTTTGTTATGCATTAATGAAATAAAGCACTGTGCCCATTCGGTCTTAGATGGGGAAGCACGAGCAGTAGTGATCGACCAGATTCATTCATTGGCTTTGTGTAGTTAACCCTTTCCAACCCCAGGGTTAGTGAAGTGATGTTGCAGTGACAGGATGCAGTGACGGGATGCAGTGTACGCAGCACCAGTTCTGGATTGCACAGCTTTGGAGCCACAATTGGGACGCATAGAAATCAGAATTTGGCTTCGGTATTGAACGTGACCTGTTGGAAATAACGTGGTGCTGTGTCCTGCTGGGTTGATTGTCCGGGGAGCAATTAAGGTTAACTGTCTTGCTCAAGGACAGAGCAACACATTTTCAGCCTGTCCGCTAGGGGATTCAATCTAGCAACCTTTTAGTTATCGGTCAGATGGTCTAACCGCTAGGCTTTCCACAGAGTTGACTGATAGGTATGACTCACAGGTGGTTATTAATTCACCTCCAAAGGCTGTTGCAAACTACTGGCTCTTCTGGGTGGCTGTATGACTATGCCCATAAATAGTACTCTTTAATGACAGGACCCTAAACAATAACTAGTTACATTACCAGAATTGTACTGTATAAATCTCAACAGCCATCTCAATGGCATCTAAACGCCATCTGGTTGACTCTGCCATCTGGGCTGAGAGGAGGAAACACACACCACTAGCGAGAAGCGCAGTTCGGAATCTCATTCCCCTTTGCGACCATGAAAAGCCCATCTGAAATTGAAAAAACCACCACTCATATTTAATGTGTGAGTTTTTCCTTTTCTAAATGGTGGCAGTGAAATATTGTAGAGGGGGTTTCTACTCTCTGCCTGTTTGAACTTCCTAGTCGTCTTCCCTCACTGGGGACCAATTAGCAGATATTAACTATGGATTCTAGTTGGAAAAAAACTCAATCTCTCGATTTCTCAATCTCTCTCTTTTTTCCATTCCAATTCTTGCTCTCCTGCTAGCTTATCCTTTCTCACTTAACCTTCGCTGTCTCTATTTTGTTTATAGGGTCGATGTGACTTAAAACTAACTGTGTACACCTAACAGCGGTTCTCAAATTTTTAGGGCCGTGGAATTCATCAGAGGACCCCTCATAATCAAAGCACAGTTTGATTGAGATTGAAGAAAAGTAATAATAATAGCACACAAGGAATTTTACTATGACTTTGTCTGTGCATGGCTGAATGAAACAAGTTCTTCAGCCCTGGAAAGGATCTTTTTAAAAACCCATATTTTGGCGGCTGAAAGAAAATGTTGCAGCTTTGAAACAAATTTCCTGCACATCTACACATTTTGCCATGAGGCTTGAATTATTATTAATTCATGTTTAAAAAGGAATGGGGGGGAATACAGGAACTGCTACTTTACAAACTTGATTGGTAGAGTATCGTGGGAACAAGTTTCTTTGTATAAATTAATATTATCGCATTTTATTGTATTATATGCCAATATCTGTTTTATTTGTTGTTGTTGTTGGTCGAACAAAAGGATATATGTGTGTGTTTGTATGTATGTCTTCATACCCCATGCAGTTTGAGAACCACTGACCTATGATAACCTTTTTATAGTGCGTTGCTATGCCAACACTGTGGTGTTTTATCATGCTACTGATGTGTGTGTGTGTGTGTGTGTGTGTGTGTGTGTGTGTGTGTGTGTGTGTGTGTGTGTGTGTGTGTGTGCACGCGCTATAAATAGATGTGGGTATCCTGGGAAACAAGGTGG
Source organism: Esox masquinongy (assembly GCA_016801175.1). NCBI lineage: Eukaryota > Metazoa > Chordata > Actinopteri > Esociformes > Esocidae > Esox > Esox masquinongy. The sequence goes on along the minus strand of JACXGI010003043.1, from coordinate 56,690 downwards.
ATTCTGCCCCATCACGTTCTTCATTGCTGTCTGTCTCTCTCTCTCTTAGCTCCCACCCCTTCCTGTCTCGCTATCCATCTCGCCTCGTCTCACAATCTCTCTCTCACTCTGCCGCTCTGTCTCTCTGCTCAGAGTGTCCCTGCGAGGATTGTAAAGATGCTTAATATCACGGGAGACCCTCGCAGGGTGTGTGTGAACCATCAGTCTGTCTTCATAGTCAAGCAGCATTTAGCTGGTGGAACCAAACACAGCAAAAAATAACAGGACTCTGCGATGTCCTCAGGGTTAAAATCTTTATCTCTATTTATATGTCTCTCTTTTTATCTCTCTCACTTGTTCTTTTTCTGTTTCTTTCTCTCTCTTTCAGGCATGTGGTCTCAGTATTCATGCTCTGGACCTCTGTATTGTTTGGGGTTGATACACATATGTTGAACAGGAGGACGCCTCCTGCACTCACACAATGCTGTCCTTGTTACATTTTAACACGTGTTCTTTACAGAGAGAGATGTGGATAGATTATCTCTGAACTTGGTAAACATTAGAAACACATTGAGTGCACGAGCATCTTTCCTAATCTAACCAAATACACTTTCAGGATGGGGAGCTATCTAACATCACATTGAGAGATATTGAAATTCTACCTTAATTTTGTATGAGCCAAACACCTGACATGTGTTATTAAATATGAAACATCATTAAAAGGACATTTCGGATTACATGATATTATTTTTCATGATAGGATATCTAAGCCTACACCAATATGGAATTTAATCCAGCAGAAAGATATATTATTCTACATAGAATATAAAAAGGCAGGATAATTGTCAATGTTACACAGCACCTATTCAATTGGAACATCATATATATTTTTTATTTATTAAAAATGAATTGGAATATGCATTTATAAAAGTGCATATGCATATGGAAAACATCCTGACAGCCTTTCAAAGTAGAGATAAAAGCCACTTTGTGTCAATTCTGCCTTTTTTTCATCAGAAGTCTGATGTCTCATTTGCCTTGCCAGGTAAACAGAAGGGAGAAACCATTTTAGAGTGAAAGACTTAGCTCATATGTTATTCATTTTGATATGTACAATTTGTCGTAAGAGGTGCACTAAACTCAAAGGTGCAAAAAAAAAACTCAAAGGTGCAAATTTGTAACAAAAAAGCAATAGCCTAATAATTCATTCGAGCACACCATGTTCCTGACAAACTAGTATTTAGCATGTGGTATATGCCTTTTTCTGCTTCATGACTTCAGTTATTAAAGCAATTAAAATAATGAATCGTGATTAATCATGTGATTGAGCTTAATTGGAATAGCAAAATGTGTTAAAATTTGGCCCTAAATAGGGATGGGGGGGGGTGTTTTCAGAGAAGTCACTGATTTTTGTTTGCCGTAGGTTAATGAGAAAATACAGTTCATTTGACTACAACTTTACAAAAACTCTCTAGTTTGACAATAACTACACTAAATCTTTATTAAATTAACAATTTGCCTTAATCTTAAATATATTTTAGTAACAATGTCTGGGACTAGGCTAAATCAAAAATAAGCTGCTAAAATTTATACTGGTTTGGAGTTTTCTCCATTTGTTGATGATTCGTTGGTTAGTGGAGTGAGCATTCTTACCATTCGACAAACACATTTACCTGTAGGAAACATGACATATATACGCCATGATGAAACATGCTGGAGACATGCGTAAACATCTATTTACGGGACACGCGTAAAAACGTCAAACAACATTGTAATCAACCCAATAACTGTAGTGACACCACGATCACTCCGTCGCTGTCAGGGTGGGTGGGGCTAATTCGACTGGCACAATTGTGTTGGTGTTGTAATACACATTACCCTACCCCGCCAGACACCCCTTCATATACCTTCCTCCAATGACATACTGTTATTACACCACGTCATCCAATCAATCTGGAGAGCTGCTGGGTGTCCAGGCACTTGAGCCGACCCTGAATCACACCTAAGCTTTTCAAGGTAACGTCTGATATTGTGCTACGAGCTAGGTGTTAGAATTGGCTATCTAGTGTGTTGTCTGTCATTCTTTTATATTCTGCGCTCCCACCTGATGCTGTAGTCTCAATGTATCTTTCTCGAGCAGAGCACTCGCGTACTGGCACGCAACACGGTGGGGTGCCAGTACGTGACAAGTAGCGGGTTAAACAAAGTGGAATCACAATTCACAACGCGAATGTCTACTCTGCATTGCTATATAGAAAAAGAGTAAGAGTGAAGCGCTCCAGACAGCTCCAGCACTGGTCAAGATGTTAAAGGTATGCTGTTGAATGAAGTGACTGTATCACGCCCCAGAAAGCTCCTGCTCAACGCTCAAATCAAATCCTGGCTATGGATGGTTATTATGCTAAAAAAACATAAATGACGTTAAACATTTTAAATGAATTCCATGCGTTAACATTTTACTGTGACAGCCCTAGTACAGATACAATGTCATTTTGTACTGTAATTTTATCCTTTAATGGCTGATCAGTTGATTGTGTTCTTACCTCTGTCTTTGAATTTTGAAGGCGGTTATATTTCTCCAGATGCAACCTGTAGCTGTTTGACAGGAAAAAGGTGCTGCTTTGTTGTGGTTCAAATCAAAGATTTTCACGGGTCTAACTATGACGATCTTAGAAAAATTAAATGAAAAATATATTTCACCTGCCCATATTTGTAGGAGTATGTCTGTCTGTATTAGTGTAGCATTGGTGAATTAAACAGTCCGCCCCTGTGCAAGGCCCGAGTGTCGTCTGACTAGAACAAACACACAGCGCTCTCTCAAATTAAATTAAATAATTAGCATGCAGGGCAGTGACAGAGAGGTTGTCACAGTTGCCAAACCAGAGTATAGGAGTTATTATAAAAAGTAACAATATGTTTGAGCTACATTTGTTAATAATTGTCTCTTTCACTCATACACAACCTTATTTGCCCGACTCATTCTGCTGTACACCTTTTTTGTTCTTGGGGAAAATCCCTTATTCAGGCGTTGGGCTGCTGTGAATAGGAATGTGAATATGTTATCCGTGGAGACACTGTACTGAAGATATGGTATACACTGAAGGATGTGGAGCAGAACGGCTGTGGGGACACGCACTGTAAATAAAAACACTTTGGCGTCTAAACTGTGCGTGTTCGCTGGTAACCTCTGCTTGCAAATAAATGCAAGAGTGGGCCACATTTAATTTTGTGTTTTTCTATTCATAGCATTAACCACATTTTGGCTTCATTGCGGTGACCTGTTTTATGTCCATGGCTTGGAGGGGAGAAGGCAGGAAACGGTTCATTCTGATGTTTCTGCTAGACGCTGTGAGTCGAGGCTGAACCACCTGATTGTAGCGGTGTAAAGCCAACAGCCTGAGGGGAAACCCAGCCTGCTGTACTCTGAAGAGCGACCCATTACTAAAGTGTCTCGTCCCCCACACACGCTGGGGTCTCCCTGTGGGAATCCCAGGCCTCCGTGGCCGGGGCACCTCAGATGGAGTACAGCTGAAGGGGGGGCTTCCTGATTGCCTGTACGATTTTCTGCTGGGTCCTGGGTTGTCAAGGCCACGGAAGAGGTTATCTTGTCTTTCAGTGTGTCGAGTCGCTGGGTTGTTTTATTACCAAGACCTGTCATGGGGTGAGCGGTGTTTTGCGATACGAAGGCTGTAATGATTTGTGCGGTGGCGTGTCTAATATTGTGGAATGTGGTGGTAGAATGTGTCATCAGATGTTGTCGTATTGTGAGACATGACGGTTGTAATGTGTCGTTGAGTGGAGTAATGTTTTGAGATATGATGGCTCTAATGTTTTGTATGGCAGCTTGTCTAATGTTGTGGAATATCGAGGTTGTGATGTGTCATTGGTTGGAGTAATGTTTAATGGAGTAGCAATAAGGCTTAACTGCCTTGGCCAGGGACAGAACATTTTTTTTTCAGCTCCCATCTGCCAAGCACCCATCTACCCCCTCACCCACCATCTACCCCCTCACCCACCCATCTACCTGTGTTCTCTCTCAGTTGTCTGTGTACACTCATCCTTGCTGTCCTATTTATACACTCTGTGTGATGAGGAAGAAAAGCACACAGTGACTCTAGAGAGCCCAGGGTGGTTAGGTGACTATGGCAACCAGACATTCTGCTGGGGCTTTAATGAACACGGTCAAGTTCCCTTTCTCGGCAGGCCAGAGTTCTGAAGACAAACACACAAATACACACACACACACACACACACCCACTGACCTTCTGTTTGCTTGGGCCTGTGTCTGTACCTTAGAGCGTTTAGTGTCTGTGGGGGAAATCTGGAGTATAATGAACCACCGGAGACATGTGGAGGTCAAGGAGAGATAATGGAGGAATATGAGTGATAACAGAGGGATAGAGGACTGATAGTGGAGGGATAGAGGAGTGATAATGGAGGGATAGAGGATTGATAATGGAGGAACATAAAGTTGATAATGGAGGACTATAGAATTGATTATGGAGGAACATTAGTTAAGTATATAGGAATAGGAGTGATAATGGAGGAATATAGGAGTGGTGATATAGGAATAGATGACAGGATCAGATGACAGGATCCCTCCTGTCATCTATAGAGGAGTGATAATGGAAGGATGGAGAAGTGATAACGGAGGGATATATGAGTGGTAATGGAGGTGTAGAGGATAATAATATATATGAATAGAAGTGCGATAGTAGGAGACACGGAAAGATAAGTAGACAAGTATGAAATTAGGAATAATAAAGGATGAATACAAAGAGTGATAATGGAGGGATAGAATTAATATAACGGTGGAATATAAGAGTAATAAAGGATAGGAGTGATAATAGATAAAAAGAATGCTATTAGAGTTAAGGAGGATAATGTATGAATTGGCTAGTTATAATGTAGGAATTCTGAAGCCATAATGGAGGAATGAAAGGAGCAATAATGGAAGAACTGAATAGACTGGTATAGAAACCCGAGGGGTAACATTTTGTGTTCTTTCCCACAGAGCGGGGCCTGCTGTTAATTTTTCTGATGTAATCGACCCGACTTTGTTGTCCTCTGAGCTATGTTCAGATCCCTTACGTGTCTGTGTGTGTGTGTGTGCGCGCGCGCGCGCGTCTGTGTGTTAGATCCCTTACCTGGCGGATGGAGTTCGTATCCATGGAGCGAAGGTGACGGAGGCACTGCGGCCATTCCATGACCGCCTGGAGGCCTGCTTTAAACAGCTGAAAGAAAAAGTCGAGAAACAGTACGGAGTCAAAACACTGGTGAGATATCTCTTCAACCTCTTCTCTCATCCCCCTCTTTTTCTCACCCCCTCCTCTCTCATCTTCTTTTGTGGCCTTATCTTTCACCCCTCCTCATTCTCTCCTCGCTCACCTCCTCTCCCTCCTTTCAGTCTGAAAGGCTGCACTGAAATATGTTACAGTCTTGCCGACTACGCCAGATTCACCCTCACTAATGGCTACTTTACGTGAACGTAGAATGGACAAAATATGGCCCAATTACATTAAAGAAAACAGTTCTTCCAAGTTTTAGCCGCACTGTGTGTTCTGAAACAAAAGTGGGTGTGTTCTGAACAAGATTAACAGAAATAGTCAGAATTTATCAACCCACTGTTCAGATCTCAAAATCCTTTTTACACTAATTGTTTTGTTTATTTGTGTAATTGCCTAACTGGAATGGTCCGCATTATCTCTGAGCTACCTATTCAGCTGATGTCAGCATGCGCACACACACACACACACATACACACAGCTGTTTGCATTTTCTTTGTTGTAAAATAGAGGCATTGCCTAATGGTATTGTTAGGGACCAATCCCATTGCTACAATGAACTGCCCCAACTGTCATTAATGCCAGCCTAGTTTTTTACATGACCTTGCCTTGCATTCAATAGTGACAGCTTTTGAATGAGCAGAAGCTGGCAGTAATAAGGTCACCTGCCAGTTTTTTTAATGGAGATGAAGAACCTCCTTTAAAAAACGCAGTCCTCTCCATGTTTAAAATGCTGGGACTACTTTATAGAGTCTGTCCATGCCAACATTAAACATTTAAAATGCAGTCTGCATTAATTAAAGTCCCGCCATTCCAGTATTGGATATTTAATATGCAGATTCCAAAATTCCTGTCCTGGAATATTTTGCAGTCAGTGCACAACCCTGGCTGAATCCCTGCAGTTGACCCGTTGGAATGATGACCTGTGGAACACTAGATAGGGCTGCGTGGTCTCCTTGCGCTCTAGTGACTCCTTGTGGAAGCTCAGGCGCTGGCTCAATTCTGGTTGTCGGCCAGGGAATGTGCTCTCTTCACGGAATTGAGAGGACAGAAAAAAATTGGATAAACGTATGTATTTCCCTCCAAACTTTTCTTACCTTTCTGCTTCGGCACCTGATGTTCACACACACACACACACACGCGCGCACACACACACACACACACATACATACACATACATACACAAAAGCCCTAGTGGCATTGAGCTGTAGATGTAACAGACTAACATCGGTGCCAGGAGTCAGGTATTGATGACTTTGAGATGAGAGAAAGACGAGTGACTACAGAGGAAGAGCAGAGGAGGAGAAAGGGGAACAATCAGAGGAGGAGGATGACAATAGGGGAGAGGAAAAGAGAAGTAGGAGAGGAGAGTGGGAAGGAGGAGCAGTTAGAGAGGAGAGCAAAGAGGAGAGGAGGAGCAGTAGAGACAAATGAACACAATATAAATTCATGAGGTGGACCATCACTGGCATGTGTGGTGTGTTTGTGTTTGTGTGTGTTGGTGTGTGCGTGCGTGCCTGTATGTGTGTGGGTATGTGTGTGCTTGATGCATTTGTTGTAAAGCACTGCTCAAGGACAGGACAGTACTGCCAAGGACTCTCAGTGAGCTACAGCCCCTGAAAAATTAACATAACTTCATGGCGTATCCAGACCTTATAGTTCGGCCGTTCCTTGCAGACTGTTTGGCTCATTCATACCCCTCCCATCTCTCAGTGTTCCCTCTCTCTTTCTGTCTCCAATGAATATGTGGTGTTCCGGTGCTAATTTTATTAAGTCACGTTGTAGTACCTCTCGTAGTGCTGACTGTGAGTGTGTGTGTCCCTGAAGCCTGCGGTGGATGAGAGGCGTGGGTCCCGTCCTCGCTCCATGGTGCGGTCCTTTACCATGCCCTCGCAGCAGAGGCCTCTGTCTGTGGCTTCAGTCAACTCCATCTCCTCTGACAACTCCCCCTCCAGGCCTGGCTCTGACGGGTAACTGTCATACACTCATACATTATCATGTCACCAACAGGGACAGCTGGGTAACTGTGATACATTATCATGTCACCAACAGAGACTGCAGGATAACTGTGATACACTCATACATTATCATGTCACCAACCGGGACAGCAGGGTAACTGTGATACATTATCATGTCACCAACAGAGACAGCAGGATAACAGTGATACACTCATACATTATCATGCCACCAACAGAGACTGCAGGATAACAGTGATACGCTCATACATTATCATGTCACCAACAGAGACAGCAGGATAACAGTGATACGCTCATACATTATCATGTCACCAACAGAGACAGCAAGATAAGTGATACACTCATACATTATCATGTCACCAACAGGGACAGCATGGTTACTGTGATACACTCATACATTATCATGTCACCAACAGGGGCAGCATGGTTACTGTGATACACTCATACATTATCATGTCACCAACAGGGGCTGCAGGGTAACTGTGATACACTCATACATTATCATATCACCAACAAGTACAGCAGGGTAACTGTGATACACTCATACATTATCATATCACCAACAGGGACTGCAGGGTAAAGGCAACGTTAAAATATCCTATTTCTGGATACAACATTCAGTAGTTGCTGATACACACTCACACACACTTTTATGAAAAAATGGAGGTGGCAGTAAAGCACAAAATGGGCATGCGTGTTCCTGAATGTTTCACCACACATTTAGTTAAGAACTGACATACAAACATATCAGTGAGGACTGAGCACCCACACATTTACCGTTGTTGTTCAACTTGGGGACGTCTCATCTCTCTCATCTCTCCATTGCCTTCCTCTGGGGATTTCTCATCTCTCTCTCATCTCTCCATTGCCTTCCTCTGGGGATGTCTCATCTCTCCATTGCCTTCCTCTGAGGACGTCTCATCTCTCTCTCATCTCTCCATTGCCTTCCTCTGGGGACGTCTCATCTCTCTCTCATCTCTCCATTGCCTTCCTCTGGGGATGTCTCATCTCTCTCTCATCTCTCCATTGCATTCCTCTGGTTCTCCTGCCCAGCTTTACCCTGGAGCCTCTCTTGCCAAAGAAGCAATACTTCAAGTCTCAGGACAAGCTGGATCGAGACGAGTCGGAGCGGGAGAGGAAGGACCGGAAGAAGGAGAAGCGGAACAGTAAACATCAAGAGATCTTTGACAAGGAGATGAAGACAACTGAAATCACCCTACAGCCTGCCGAGGCAGTCATTCTTTCGGAGACGGTAAGGGTGGACCAAAATCATCTTCTTCGTTCCATCCTTTCACTCCCGTGTCCTGTTCTGTCTCTTCTCACCATTCCTATGTCCTCTCCATCACAACAGCAGAGCTTCAAAGCCCTCTGCTCTGGCCCTTTGGAATGAAACCACCAGTAAAGAAATTAAAAGTGAGGCCCAGGGAGGCCAGCCGGGCATCGGCCCCCTTCATAGAGCTGATTCCCTGGGGGCAGAATGGAGAGGAAAGAGGTCTCTTCCATTCCATTCCATGAGTGCGTGGAAGAGACTAATCCATAAGCTGTAGTGTATGATTGGATTTATAGTATGTCTGCCGGCTGAGGCAGGACTAGGAAGCGTGTCTGTGCTACAGATCTACTCACGGCATCACCTCCTATCCCCTTGGTTTCAGAGTGGGTATAATGACACAAATGAAGATGCGTCAACAGTTAAAATGTGGCGCTCTTCAAAACAGTAAAGCTAGAAATTAAAACCCTCTCTGAAAACAAATGGTTGTAACCAGAAATAAGACGCAGCGTGCCGACAATACCCAGCCATTTCCATTTGGAGCCTGCTTTAAAAATACAAATAGCCTCGCTTCAGTGTTTGCATTTTCAGAGAGAAATACGATGAGCAATCCCACCGGTGCTGAAGCAATTTTCCCAGCAAATGATCTTTCATTGATCTCTCTTTTGTTATAATTCCACTTGGATGCAATTAGTTGTCAATGCAGAACATTACCAGAATGGTTATCTGAAGCAGGGTTCGCGTGGTCATTGTTTGTATGTAAGGAATATGTTCTGATATGGGATTAACGGTTCGGTGTCGCCGTGATGGTCTGTGATGCGTGGCATTTCTTATTTTCTCTCTCTGCCTCTCTACAGATCAGTCCCCTGAGGCCTCAGAGACCTAAGAGTCAGGTGTTGAATGTTCTTGGGGGAGACCGTCGCCTCTCAGTGTCCCCGGGACCCCATGCCTCCCCGGGGCCCCCTCCAATCACCCCCAGGAACAAACTGTCCTTCAGCCTGCCCACCGTCTCCAGTGAGTACACACACACACGTTCACACGCATACACACAGATACGAGGCACACATAACTGCACACGGACGCGCGCGCACACATGGATGTGGACCACAAGGGATACCAGTTTTGGACTTTGTGTTCATTTCCTTGATAGTTTGAGATATGTGCCTATGGTGCTTGGTTAAATGTTTTTCATGCGTTTTTGATTGTCAAATAAAATCAAACACATCTTATTTTGGTTTGTTAATTGAACGCAAGGTCACAATCGTGATTTCTGCTTGTACCCCAAGAATACTGAATTGAGGAATGGGCCTGGCACTGTCGTTAGGATGCCTAGGCTGTTGTCTGCTCAAGGATTTGATCCCGCAACCCTTCATGCATGCACACACCCAGCAACCTCTGCTTCATTACCTTATCCTGCTATCTGAAAGTCCTTCACAGCTACTTCTGCAACATTACCTAATCCTGCTGTCTGAAAGTCCTTCACAGCTACTTCTGCAGCATTACCTAATCCTGCTGTCTGAAAGTCCTTCACTGCTACTTCTGCAACATTACTTAATCCTGCTGTCTGAAAGTCTCTTTCACAGCTACCGATTCAACATGATCTTACACTGCTGTCTGAGTGTCTCCTTCCAGGGGCTTTCTGGAGCTGTCTGTGTCATCACATTACTGTGTCTTGCATCAGTTCCTCCCACGGTTCCCTCTTAGAACGTTCAGAAATGAAGAGGATGGCACGATGCCTCGTTCTCTGTTAGATCTGTGGACAGACAGAATGAGAGACAGCGTTGCACAGTGTGTCCTCATCTTTAAAAGCCTCAAATGGGTTTCCCAGCAAACCTAAAAACCTGTCATGCTGTTCAGGAGGAGGCCCTCTGGATTGCACGGCTGTTGTTGTTGTTGTTTGGAATCAGCTGTTTACATTGTTCACCTTACACAGATCGCTGTCTGTTTGTCTAAATGTCCCTCCCCCCTCTGCAGATCTGGAGCTGAACGGCATGGGGGCAGATAAAGGGGAGACTCCTCCCCCCCTGCCAGTGAAGGGCGTCTCCGCTGATTACGGGAACCTGCTAGGAGATCATCAGGACCTGACAAGCCCCTCCACACCTCCTCCGCCCCCGACGCATCATCCAAGGGTGGGGCTTTTAATTAGGGCCATGCCCCTTAATGATGTCACTCTACTGCCATTAATGAACCATGGGCCCACCAGCTGTGTACGTGTACGTGTGTGTGTGTGTGTGTGTGTGTGTGTGTGTGTGTGTCTGTGTCTGTCTGTGTCTGTGTCTGTCTGTGTGTGTGTGTGTGTGTCTGTCTGTCTGTCTGTCTGTGGGTGTGTGTGTCTGTGTGTGTGTGTGTGTTTATGTGGGGACTGATGCCTACAGTGTCCCTGGCATTTGTCCTGGGCTGCCATGGCAACCTGATTGATGGGATGATTACCTTTCACATACGTCTGCACCACCCTGCTGTTGGTCAGGACCTCATTGCACATATGCCCACACACACACTCATGCCTGCCTGTTTCTCTGCCTGTCTGCCTGCTTGTCTGCCGGTCTGTCTCTCTGTCTGCCTGCGTGCGTGCGTGTGTAGTCAGGTTATTTTTTTCCCCAGAGAGAGGTGAGACAGTGATTCAGTACAAGCAGATGTTCCCAGCTTGAGTGACAGCAGGTTCCTCTACAAGTCCTTGAGTGAACACAACGTGTTGTCTGTTTCAAAAACAGCTGTGTCGTCCATCGACATTGTTCATTGTCACTTGCCTATTGTAAATAGACTACATTCAACTGTTGTAGCGGTTTGAGAAGCTCTGGTTGTGCCGATTCTCTGTGTATGAGTGTTTGTCTTGCAATCAGTTGGTGTTCTAGTTAATAAGATGTTAATGAGTCATGCAAATGAAAACAGTTGTGTTGACTTAGATTGTCGTTCATTTTACTGCTGAATCCACAGCTTCAGTCATAGACATTGGCCAACCTCCAAGGATATTCTGTCCAGTGTTAAGCTGTTTAGCTGAGAATAATAGCATTCTTATATAGAGCTGTCTGTTACCGAGTCCATGGGATCCATAAACTGCTGAATTGTAAAATAATATGCTCAATTTCCAGGGATGAAGATATTAAAATGTTTTACTTCTACTGAAGCATCCATGCAATGCTAAAAAAAAAAAGAACGTTATAAGCATATATAAGATTTCATAATGTCTCATAACAAGTCTTAATACTTCTATTTTCTCCTTCTCCTTCTGTAGAATATGCCACCTCCTCTGCCCAGCAAGACCCCTCCTCCTCCTCCACCCAAGACCACCAGGAAACAAGCGTCAATTGATTCGGGAATTGTACAATAACCAAGACATTATTCACTCTGCCAAAATACCATGGTCACCACCTAAAGACACCGCTGATATGTCTTCACCTTGTTACTGTGCACTATGTTCCACCAGGGCTCATAAGGCTCTGATAGAAATTAGTGAACTGCATAGGGAAAAGTGGCCCATTGGTACCCACATTATTGATTCCTTCAAGTGTGATGATGCAGTGTGCCCTACAATATGTTAAGAGGGGAATCCGTTACACAAGATTATTAGCCGAATAATTGTTTGATGCCATCTGTGATCCTCCACTCGATACCACTTGATACCACTCTGGGTCTCCGTAATGGAATAAGATCTTTTTCCGTCGATAGGATGAGCAACTCAATCATTCTAATTCTGACGTTTTTGACCAGTAGACAGACAGGTGACTGACCAACAACAAGCTGAGAGCACATAGTTAAAATAAAAAAATGTCTCGTTCTCTTCAGTTATATTATCTCTCCTATGGTATTATCTTTTTTTTTTATCAATATTCCTGCTATGTACAGAGGTATGTATATATGATTTTATTTTATTTCAATTTTTATGTGGAATTTATCATTACTTTTTGTATTAACATTGCCTTAGATTAACTGGCATTCATTCATATCCAAAAAAAAGGGCTTTTAGGTTTTTAAATTACAAGGACTGTAAAGAACTGGTATGTGAGTATCTGCCTATCATTAATAACATTGTAATGGTTGGTGATTTCTTTGGAGTGGACATAATCCCTCTCTACGCTGATGTTGTCATTGTATAGGGTTTTGTTATAGAATGCTGTAGCCTTGAATTCTAATAACAATGACTGTTCCCGATTCACTACTGACTTCTGAATAAACTTCAACTTTATGTATAAAAAGAAACTGGTGGGCTTCTTTTTTTTTTTGTTGGGCCAAGAGTGTTCCAAGCTGCTGACCTCACATGTATGAGTCAGTGTGGGTTCGAATCAGGTAACCTTTAACTCCCCCTTGACCTCCTCAGTAAAAACAGAACATTTTAAAAATGCATGCTCATTAAAATAGAATACTTCAACTACAACAGAACAAAATGCAAATGTGTATTTGGGTTCTAAAGCAAGTGCCTGTGTGTTCTTTCTCTGTTCTTATTTTTAAATAAAGAACTTATCTAGCTGTGTCTTTAACCGCAATAACTACTGCTTCCTCATCCAGTCAAACTAACAGAGTCTTTACGGTGATGCTTTGCAGGCTCATGTGAGGTGAACTCTGAACGGTCTCTTAAGGTAACATCAAGCCGAGTAAACAAGGTGAACTCTACACACTGTCTTACAGGAATGGTATGAAAGGTCGTCAAGGTGAATTATTTCAGCAATGGTTTTCAGGGTATAACTACTATGGAACTAGGTGAACTCTACACACTGTCTTACAGGAATGGTATGAAAGGTCGTCAAGGTGAATTATTTCAGCAATGGTTTTCAGGGTATAACTACTATGGAACAAGGTGAACTCTACACACTGTCTTACAGGAATGGTATGAAAGGTCGTCAAGGTGAATTATTTCAGCAATGGTTTTCAGGGTATAACTACTATGGAACGGTGGGGGTCTGGTCAAGTTAATGAACCTGGTTCTTGACTTTCACCCATATTGTGTTCTGTTCTGAACGTGCATAGAAAGCATCATGTGAACACAGATTTGTTAAACGTGTGCGTCTTATGTGAGCACCCGAATCCTCTGTGGCTCACAAACAAAAATATTTATTCTCTAATGTGTGTGTATAGAGTATTACAATCTACAACATTTTTGACTTTTTTTAATTTTTTTTATAGATATTACCACTGACTGGATTTTGCCCTGTACTGAGGACCCCCGAAGAACCCCAGATGTTCTTTTACCAGTAAGCTTATGATCTCAAGAGTCTTCTTAAATACCCCCCTGTTGATATGCCAAGTACTCTCGGTTTGGGAACCGCTGATCTGCCTGCCAGTGGATGGGACAGCTCCCAGTGGAATGGAAACTGAAGAAAGGTGATGAGAATGTTCTGTTTTCCCATACGGCGCTGAGAAATGAAATGCAGTAATTCTGTTATAAATTAACAATTATAACCTTGTTGTTGGTGAAATTAATTGTAATTTGCTCAATTGCATCGTGTTACCTGTTGAGAAGCAGCTTTAAATTGAATTACACTTTTTAATTAACTAGTTGGGACCTTGAAGGATCTTTGTTACATTGGTATTGTCTTATCATGATCATTGGCACTGTGAAACACATTACTGGAGCTTATACACACTCTCTTTTTCATTATAAATACTGAAATCACCTCATTAATATATACTAAAAATAGATCATGTGGAACAGAGAACTATACTTCAGTCCTGAATGACTTTTGAACAGATATCTATGGTTCTGTCCTGAACTTCTTGACCAGAGATCTATGGTTCTGTCCTGAACTTCTTGTCCAGAGATCTATGGTTCTCTCCTGAACTTCTTGTCCAGAGATCTATGGTTCTCTCCTGAACTTCTTGTCCAGAGATCTATGGTTCTGTCCTGAACTACTTGACCAGAGACGTCTGCCAGCGTGTACAGGGAACTGGGTTTTATGTAGCATACCATATAGGACGTGCATTGTGCCATTTCCAACCGTTCTCCCACCGAAGCAGGAATCCCTCTGCAATGACTTGAGGCAGCCTTCTACTTAAAATAGTTTGCTGCAAATTGTATTCACACATTCACGGGCCTGTGGGACAAAAATTTACATCTCAATTATTGCTTGGATGAATTTCCAACTGTGCTATAAGCGCGGGTACTAATATTAGCTCAACAGCAGCTGTGGAGAAAACAAACCCTTTCAACCACACTTGCAGATAGGATGAGACCGTCCTGGTTTTACCTTGTATGTTCTGTAAAATATATCTTTTTCTTAAGATGTTACATGCTTGCTTGGCTTGTATCAGGTTGTATGTGAGTGCGAGTGCGAGTGCGAGTGCGCGTGCGCGTGCGCGTGCGCGTGCGCGTGTGTGTGTGTGTGTGAATGATCTAGGTCTGTGTGTAAATGATAGTAAAACCTGAAACATTTGTCCCCACATCTCTTTTTGGCAGGTATCCACTGGGGATTCAGCCAGTGTTGGAATGGAGGATTAGGGAATTACTGGTATAGTGTAGAGTTTGGCCTTGGGGCTAGTTTAAGTTTAGGCAAAAAAGTTGGATTATTGAAGTTAGCGTAAAGGTTTGAGTTAAGCTTAGGGTGAAGGAATAGGCAACATGGATTTTTGGGTCAGGGTTATCTCTCAGGTCCCCACAAGGACAGAAAGACATGTTTGGGCGGCAGGCACATGCACAGGTAAGACTCAACCTGTGCAGAGCATATGCCCCTTTGCTCTCTAGTGCCCTTTCCAGCTGACGTGCCCATCCGTCTTGGTCCGTCTTTTTTACGCGTCACTCACTCCAACACGTCGTCCTTCCGTGAAAGCCGACAACAACTCCGCCCACTTTTTCAGTTTCAGCACATGCCTCCTGGAAGGTCTGTGCACGGTGCTGCTGGGCGGTATAGCGCTGCATAAGTGTGTGTGTGTGTGTGTGTGTGTGTGTGTGCGTGTGTGTTTATTTAATTATTTTCCTCTGCTCCAGGTAAGTTGTACAACATCAGTCTGAAGTTCTCTTATTTCAGCAACTTTTTGGAGTGGATGTTCGCCGTCCGCTGGAGGGATCGCTGCTCCAACTGTCACATCAAAAAGATATTAGCCACTTGAAGAGTCCTCTCGCTTCTCCGTTATTCATTTCCTTCTAACACCGCCTCCCAAACTGTGGCCTTAATCCATTCACTACAAGTCCAATAGGCTTTGGTGAAGATGAGGGCACTAAATACATGGAAAATGGTCTGATTTTGGACACACTCCTAAGCCCCCTAAAGCTGTCACTTCTGAAATCATCCCCTATTG
The DNA here is from genome assembly GCA_016801175.1 of Esox masquinongy. Taxonomy (NCBI): domain Eukaryota; kingdom Metazoa; phylum Chordata; class Actinopteri; order Esociformes; family Esocidae; genus Esox; species Esox masquinongy. The sequence continues at coordinate 40,956 of JACXGI010003043.1, read as the reverse complement.
GATGTCAGTTATGCATTATAGCTGAATGGGAAAACAACTCACACAACCTAGATCACAGAAGTGCTGTTGACTCTTTTGTTATAGTACGTTGATTCTGTGTAGATTTTATTGAAAGTTAATTTTGTGTTGATTCTTTTATGTTAGAGTAGGTTGATTTTGTGTTGGTTATGTTATTGTGGGTTGATTTTGTGTTGATATTGTTATGCTGGAGTAGGTTGATTTTGTGTTGGTTATGTTATTGTAGGTTGATTTTGTGTTTATTTTTTTGTTAGGCTAGGTTGATTTTGTGTTGGTTAAGTTATTGTAGGTTGATTATTTGTTGATTCTTGTTTGTTATATAGGTTGATACTGTGTGACAAACATCTACAAAAATTTAAATGCATTATTGAAAATGCAGCTTAAGAAAACAAACCATGTCAGATATTTTTACCTTCATAAGATCTTGTAGCCAACAATATTTAAGCGAAAACAAATGGATCAAGTGTCTAAAAAATATCTATGCCTTTGATTTCATTAGTCTGCATACCCAACTTTGTAGAAGCATCTTTTACCTGGATTATAGCATTAAGTCTGTTTGGATAGGTCTCTATCGACCTACAGTAGCATACCTGAAAAATGCCATATTATTAGACATGTGAAAAGGGAAGTGATATTAGACTTGTGTTATCAGACGCTGGATCGCTTTCACTGTTATAATTGCGTTGGTGACGGTTTTTTTAAGAGCAGTAAGGCATCTTTGTGGTTTCGTGCTAGAATACATTAATTCTGTGTTGCTTTGAGGAAGAAAATAAAAGATCGCATTTAGATTTTGGCGCTTTTTAGAAAGAGTTTGAAACCAGTGCAAGCAGAAAGTAGGTAAGTCCCTATGGACTATTGGCCCACGTTAATACAATTAAATCGCTTTGCCTTGCACATAATTTACGACAGAACAGCTCAGATAATAAGCCTCAGAGACGGAAACCTTATTGGCAATGAGACCTGATGTGTACAGAAACCTAATTACTTGGATTTGAAACAAAAATATCCCTGACCCTAATTCATTTCCTAAATTGTTTTCGACACCGCTAAACTGTTTAGATTGGTTAGTTAGTCATATTCCCGCCAGTATCATTATTTGCCCATTCTCTAAAATTCTAAATGTTTTTAATTTTCATATTTTTGCTAGCCTGTCTTTCCTGCCAGGACCACCTATCTTCGGCACTGTATCAACCACAGACCGGGAGGTTGTTTCAGTGTGTTATTTCATACCATACATTGATACATTTTACTGCATTGCAACATGCTGTTCATTGATTCAGTCAGATTAACTTTGCCAACAACCCGTTGAACTTATTTTTCCGGCTTATAAAACAAAGGTAAACTACAGTGACAGACAATAGGCGTGATGTAACAGTGCACCCAGCAATAAGCATTTAGAGTACATCATGAGTCATTGCACATTTTTACATTTAAAGAGATGCATTGTAAGATATGAGGTGGGCTTAAAGGCTTGACAACCAGCACCACTCAATTTATGCCAGTCCAATAAAATATGGACTAAGTATAGCATATGTCATAAATGGTCTGTTCCCACCATAGTACTCTAGTTTTAACCAGTACATTAAGGCCATAGTGTGCCATTTTGGACGCACATTATGAGATGGGGCATAGTATCTCATGGACTGTCGTACTGCTGTGATATTGCACCATTAGTTAGAAGCCTTTCAATAAAACTTTCTCCCTCTATCTCTCTCCTCTCTATCTCTTCCCTTCTCTGTTGCTATCTTTCTCCTCTCTATCTCTTCCTTCTCTCTCTATCACTCTGTCTCTCCTCTCTATCTCCCTTATCTTTAATGCAATCTCCATTGCTCTCTCTTGTTCTCCCCTCTTTCTCTATGTCCTTTCTCCTCTCTTCCTTTTCACTCCTCTTTTTCTCCCCTCCCTCTCTCTTCTCTCCCCTGTCATTCTTCTCTCCCCTCTTTCTCTCTCCTGCACTCCCCCCTCTTATGTCCCCTTAACCATGAGCGATGTATTGACATCTCACAGCAACAGTTTAATTTGCTCCATCTTCCTTTCTGTAGTAAGAGTGGATGTGTGTATTTGTTAGGGATGCTGTAATGTGCTGTACTCTTTTCTTATGTCCCTGTTGTGCTACGACACTGCATGGCATGAATCAACAACCTTGCTTTAAACTTATTCTCAACTCTTCTCTCCTTCTATTTTCTCTAATTCAGTCTCTCTTCTCTCTATTTCTTCCTCTCATCCCTCTATTTCATCCTCTCTTCTCTCTATCTCTTCCTCTCTATATTTCAATCTCTCGCTCTCTATGTATTTCTGTCTCTCTTTCGCTCTGTCCCTCTCTTCCCTTTCCCTTTATCTTTCTCTCTGAGCTATGTCCTTGCGGGCGTCCTCTCTCACATTGAGAAATGATTAATGAAGACAAAACTTATTTATTTTTGCATAACATACATTAGACCTACAGATTACAGTGCCAATGCCCATCTAGCCTGCTATATGTTTTGCAGTGAATGAGTGATTTGCTGCTGATGTTAGACAGTAGATGCTAGTCCTTTTGAACTGATGGTAATATACACATGCTAACTATTCATCCATTTCTAAACATGATGTGCTTATGATTTACTGCGGTCCCACTGATGTGAGTATGGACATGATTAGTTTCTGCTCCACTACAAACAGGTGTCATCTGAGCAACCAGCCAGATGCATAACTAGAGCTACCAGATACTGGCCACCTCCCAGATGGCGCTCTATTCCCTACTTGGTGCACTGCTTTTGAACAGCGCCCATATTCAAAAGCAGTGCCCTGGATACAGAAGGCAATAGGGTGCTGTTTGGGACGCCCTCAGTGTGCAAATATGACTGTAAGATACAACATTATGTATTTCAATCATTGTCTCGTTTCATTTTCAGAAAACCCTCTGAAGAACAGACAGTCCATTTCCTGCACTGCTATCATTTTCTCCTTATGAATATAAATCAGCGCTTGATTTTGTTTTCCTTATTCTTCTTTCCATATTTTATTTCTGTTGAACCCATTCGAGAGCAGGTTGATTATCTTTTCTAAAGCACGTAGCTCGGTTTCAAACCTCCGAGGCATAGTGATGTGTTTCAGGCAAAGATGTCGATTCCTACAGTTTTCCACAACAGTTCTGTTGCGTGTTCTGATACTGGCTACTGTGGCATTATCACTTTAGGGGATAGCAGTAGAATGCTCAGTCCACCTGTTCCCACTTGCAGTGTTAAGGCCAGAGGTCACAGGTTCTCTTAGCACATGTTTCCTTACAAACCATGGCTCATTCTACATCTGACAAGCTGTCCAAAATGCAATGCTGTGCCATCTGCAGCCTGCTGTTGTTAACGGTTGGCCATTGACGTGGACTTGTCGGACACGACTGCCTGGGTGACCTGGTCAATACTGACATGAGACAGGTGGTCTCAGTAACGGTCAGTGTGTTTTGTGGTCTACCAAATATGCCAGACGTTGTTGTGTCGGGAAGCCAGGCAGAGAGGCACCTCTCTGCCTTCGACCACTACACCAGGCAGATCTTTTCTGACAAGGTCCTAAAATACCAGCCTCTCATGTCACGCCTGAACAGTGGCGGGTATCAGTGCAGACTTGTGGTTGCGGTATTTAAGAGGCCATGGCACACCACTGGACGGTGCTCCAGATTGCAGGCCTGTCTAAAACCCAGGCAAAGCATGCAGTGAGGTGTTGCTGCGGGTCATAGGTCATGGGCAACCTTGCGCTGTGTGGAAGGAGGTGTCTGGATGTCCATGACCTTTACATGGTTCAAATCCTTTTTACTGTAATTGTATTTGTGGATTCAGATATGTATTTATTGTGTCCTTCCGCAGAGGCTGTCTGGCCCTGAGAAGCGCACAAAGGATACTTTACTAAATGTCATGACCTTATTGGATAAAAGGTTAGAAAGACTTGTGGTCTGCTTTGTAGTTTTACTTGCTTACAGATTTCACCTAAACTTCGTCTAGAGAAAGCAATTAAGATATTTAAATGTTTAGGTTGTATTGATTATTGATTTATCAACATGATGTCCTGCTTCAACAATTATAATAATTCTTATTTACAACCCTGTTTCCAAAAAAGTTGTGATGCTGCGTAAAATGCAAATAAAAACAGAATGCACTGATAACTTGCAGGATGGTCCCTTTCCTTTTTAGCCTAGAGGATGCGGCGTCAAAAATAATTTAAAATTTTGATTTGTTAGACCACAGGACAGTTTTCCACTTTGCCTCAGTCCATCTTAAATGAGCTCAGACCCAGAGAACGCAACATCGTTTCTGTATCTTGTTTATATGTGTTTTTTGGTTTTTTTTGCATGGTAGTGTTTTAACTTGAATGTTTAGATGCTGCAGCATACTGTGTTCACAGACAATGGATTTCGGAAGTGTTCCTGAGCCCATGCAGTGATTTCCACTACAGAATCGTGTCTGTTATTAATGCAGTGCCGCCTGAGGGCCCAAAGATCAGGGCCATCCAATGTTGGTTTTCGGCCTTGTCCCTTGCGTACAGAGATTTCTCCAGATTTTCGGAATCTTTTAATGATATTATGTACCCTAGATTATGATATCCCCAAACTCTTTCACAGAGTGGTGAACCCCTCCCCATCTTTACTTCTGGAAGACTCATCCGCTCTAGGATGCTCTTTTCATACCCAATCATGTTACTGACCCGTTGCTAATTAATCTAATTGGTTGTGAGATGTTCCACCAGGTTCTTTTTTGCATTGCACAATTTTCCAGTCTTTTGTTGGCTCTGTCCCATCTTTTTTGAAAGGTGTGGCTGGCATTTAATTCAAAGTGGGCATATATTTTTCAAGGAACAGTAATATTTTTCAGTTTCAACATTTGATATGTTGTCTTTGTACTATTCTCTATTGAATATAGGGTTTAAATGATTTGCACATCATTACATTCTGTTTTTATTTCCATTTTACACAGCTTCCCAACTTTTTTGGAGACGGGGTTGTATAACATATTATGTAAATTCTATAAAATTCATGATTTTTTTATTCATAGGAAAAGATCACAGATCTTGAACAAAACATTATTTTAAGGCAGCAAGTTGGATGTAATTCAAGTAGCTAGGAGTAGGCCTGATAAGGTAATGTTTATTGTCATGTTGTTGATAAAAAACTACATAAGCACGTATATTTTTAACTCAGTGATGAAAATGACATAAGCAGGTTAGGTCTAATTTAGCCTTGTTGATAAAAACTACAAAGATATAGTGGGCGGTGACCTTCTACAGGTCTGGCTTGGGGTGGTGGCTGATCTGTCAGAGGTATTGATAACAGGATCCAAAATGAATGATATGTCTCCACTCTGTCTCAGCCCCAGCACTGTGTTGTCACCGTTTGAGGGAAACGAGAGATCGGATCGAACACAGACATTTTCAGGGCAGGTACACTTTGAGGCCTGTGGAGATCCATTCATCATGTAGCTTGAAAAATTAGGCGTATTACATTTTGTTCAATTAGTTGCTATTTATGGACAGCGTATACATTTAAAATAACTAAGTGGGAAAACCACTTGTCTCGTTTGTACTAAGTACACCTAACACAGGGAATTGGCACTATCAATGCTAAAAGGTTTCATTATCCTCAAATAATAATGAAGCCCACTCATTATCCTCCAATAAGAATGAAGCCCACTCATTATCCTCCAATAAGAATGAAGCCCCTTCGTTATCCTTCAATGAAAAAGGCATGTCCTCATCCTCCAATGACATAGATGGATGTAGCTGAAGGGGAAATGAAAGGTCAACACTGATGCTCTCAGCAGACAAACCAGGCAGCTGCGAGTTCGCTGATTGTCATTCATCAAGCGCTTTGCAAACAAACCGAAGGTGTGTCAGTGCGAGCGAGTGTGCGCGTGTCACTCGACAAATTGAGACCGGCCAGAGGTCCATGAGTCGGTGAGCGAGACGCCTGTCAAATAGAATCACTGCGTTTTTGCAGTTCACCATTAGACAGCTGATGAAATGATTTGTGTTTGGCATTCACTGCATGTTCACGATCCAGTATCATGGCCAGTAATAAATGGGTCATGGGTTGGTATTTATCACAGAGATGAGTACTTAGTAAATGATTGCGATCAACTGAAACATTGGCAACAGCCACGCAGTGTTCTGTTGTACTCACTGGATTGGTAGCTACAACAGGTTTGGCTGTGTTTTCACAGGCTGACCAATGCATATAGTCAATCAGATTAGCTCTGAAAATTAAATGCTTACAGTGTATGTAATATACACACAAACAGCCCCAGTCTAAAGTTTGTATACCCCTACTCATTCAAGGCTATTTCTTTATATCTATGATTGTATAATTATAGTGAAGACATCAAAACCATAAAATAACACATGGAATCATGTAGTAACCAATAAAATGTTAAACAAATCAAAATATATTTATATTATAGCTTCTTCAAAGTAGCCACCCATTGCCTTGATGACTGCTTTTCACACGCTTGTCATTCTCTCAACCAGCTTCATGAGGTAGTCACCTGGAATGGTTTTCCAATAGCCTTCAAGGAATTCCCACATATGCTGAGCACTTGTAGGCTGCTTTTCCATCACTCTGTGGTCCAACAATTGTGTTGAGGTCGTGTGATTGTGGAGGCCAGGTTATCTGACGCAGCACTCTGTCACTCCTTTTTGGTCAAATAGCCCTTACACAGCCTGGAGGTGTGTGTTGGGTCATTATCCAGTTGAAAAACTAATGATAAACCCACTAAGCACAAACCAGACGGGACAGTGTATTGCTGCAGAATACTGTGGTAGACATGCTGGTTGAGTGTGCCCTGAATTCTAGATAAATTAACTGCAGTGTCTCCAAGCAAAGTGACCCCACAACATCTTACCTCCTCCTCCATGTCTCACAGTGGGAGCCAAACATGCAGACATAATCAGTTCTCCCACTCTGTCTCACAAAGACACTGCAGTTCCAACAAAAATCTCACATTTGGACTCATCAGACCAAAGGACAGATTTCCGCAAGTCTCGTCTTATTGGTATCTTTCAGTAGTGGTTTATTTGGTCTAACCTTGTGATACATGTCTAACACCGAGATACCTGTCTAACCCTGAGATACCAGTCTTAGAATACAAATCGATTTCTGCGCTAGACCCACCATAATAGTTTTTCAAGAGGTGTTGAGTTTGCCTGAATGATTCAGACTCAGTCCTCCGAACTTATTGCTATCCATCAATGATTCCTAACTAAATGTTCTGAGATTGAGCAAACTGGACAAAAACAATAGATATTTGTCGCCTTGAGAGTTGTGTGAAGTTAGCCTAATATTATTCCAAATGATTCATGGCAATAATGGCTACCAAATGTGCTTCTACTGATTAATTACTCCGGGGTGGGAAGACATATGCAATCAATACATCTTAATTTTGTATTCATTATTAATGAGGAAAATGTTGTTTAATTTTCATTTTGAGAATGTGGTGTAGACCTGTAGACTATAGTAATCATGTTTAATCTCTTCGGTAAAATGTTAAGGCGGCATAGGGAGACAAGAAGTGGTTATATTTTCCTGGCAACTGTAAAGTATTTACTTTTCTTCCTACAGTCCTCTGACCCTAAAAGTGTGTTGGAAACATTATTGTTGACAACTTACCTGTGAAGTTTCTGTTTTTTTGTTGTTGTTGTAGTTGTCTAAAGGCACTCAGTCAATTTCTCATCCAGAACAGCTGACATCAGTTTTACCTCTCAAGGTCCCCTTGGCAGTGGGGCTGAGAAGGCTGACCAATGAGCAGAGTCATCTTCCGTGACATCAGTGTGGTATTCCCACTATTTACAACTTTGAGGGGCTATTTTTAATCCTCTCCTTCAACTCTTGCACTCAAGGTTCACGCACGTATGTGTAATTTCAAAAGCAGGCCGGCAAACACACACACACACAGACACACACAAACACCTACACACTTACACAAACCCACGCATACACACACACAAGCTCACTTAGATTAGTACAGCCTCACTCTTTCTGGACACCCAAACATTCCTCCTTTCCTCTGGGACACCCAAACATTCCTACTTTACTCTGGGACACCCAAACATTCCTCCTTTCCACCCAGACATTCCTCCTTTACTCTGGGACACCCAGACATTCCTACTTTACTCTGGGACAACCAAACATTCCTCCTTTCCACCCAGACATTCCTCCTTTACTCTGGGACACCCAGACATTCCTACTTTACTCTGGGACAACCAAACATTCCTCCTTTCCACCCAGACATTCCTCCTTTCCTCTGGGACACCCAAACATTCCTCCTTTCCACCCAGACATTCCTCCTTTACTCTGGGACACCCAGACATTCCTCCTTTCCACCCAGACATTCCTACTTTACTCTGGGACAACCAAACATTCCTCCTTTCCACCCAGACATTCCTCCTTTCCTCTGGGACACCCAGACATTCCTCCTTTCCTCTGAGACACCCAGACATTCCTCCTTTCCTCTGGGACACCCAGACATTCCTCCTTTCCTCTGGGACACCCAGACATTCCTCATCTTCTCTCCTTTTTTGAACCTCCAGATGTTCCTCCTCTATTCTGGGACCATGAAACATTCATTATCTCCTCAGGGACCCTCAGCTGTTCCTTATTTTCTTTCCTCATGGACCTCTAGATGTTCCTCCTTTCCACTGGGATCCACAGATGTTTCTCCTCTCCTCAGAAACCCCCAGATGTTACATCTCTCCTCTGGGACTCCCAACCAGTCCTTATCTTCTCTCATCTGGGTTCCCTCAGACATTCCTCCTCTCTTCAGGGAACCCCAAACCTTCCTCCTTTCCGTGGGGGAGCCCCAGATGATTCCTAGTGTCGTCCTAGCTTGCCTTTGTCTTATTAACCTATTCAAGAGCGTGATGAGTTTTCAATCAGTTGTGCTAAATCTACCCTATATTAAATACATGGAAAATACATTTAATCATGTAAGGATTTGATGAGTTTTCAGGTGTGCTAGATCTGGAATAGATCAAACTGCCTATGTGAAATGTCTCAGAACCACTGCCCTATATAGTGCACTTGTTTTGAGGTGAATGCTTCTCTTTTGGACGCATCCTGAGTGAAAGGAAACGCACTGCAGTGACCTACATGCCTATTAAAGACAACTTTGAGGCGCAGGTGCTTCCCTCACTGGCAATCAGAGATCTCTTGTTGCTAGGAGACATACCAGTGGATACAGGAAGAGTGAGAAGTGAGATGGGAAAGATATTCTGAACACGCCAGAGGACTTCATCACACACAGAATCCTCTGGAATATCATCTCCACACGAGAATGAAGAGAAACAGCCTGCTCAGAATGGAATTTAAAGGTGGCAAAATGTGTCTGACTACAAGTCAGGCAGCAAGTGAGTTGAATTTTTCATCATGAGCACCACTGAAAATCCCTCCCCAGATTCAACCTATTCTGGGTGCACATATTTTTTTATTTTTTTCTGCCATTTCAAGCTCATTGTTAAATTGTCAGTCAGAGTAGCTACAGTTCTCGGAACGGTTCAGTCCATTAAATGGCAAGGAATGATTAATTACTTGATACAGCTGTGATGGCACATGACATATGACAGTATGATCCACCAGTATCTCATTAACCTTTAGTAGACAGTATATATTACAGAGCTAACAGGACACATCTCGAATTCGGAGCAGTATATTTAACACATTTAGATTCAGCATAACATATGACCTCTCTCTTTGAATTGACTGCTCAATTCTGCTTACTATCGTGTTATATGGCGTTTACTGCACTCCAGGGAAGGCTTTTCCGCTTAAGCAATACTGCCCTCTCTTGGCCAACACAGCCAATTCATGTCCTTTTCAGTTGTTGCTCTGCCTGGACAGTCTTTATCACCAGGCTAGCCAGATGGGGTGGTTTCCCCCACAACTGGGCTATTTTTAATGACAGTGTGCGGGCAAAAACGGGCTTGGCTGGGTTGATTTACAGATAGGGTTGTATAGAAACAATAGCTATTGGGCAAGTTTTTCATGGAGTCCGTTGGTGATTGTGCAGTATACACTCACTGAAATCTGGCAAGCTTGACCAGAGATTGCACTCGTCAAGTGTAACTCGTCTGTGACGTTTTGTTGGTCACTTTACATGTGTATTATTTGTTCCAGAGCTGCCACAGATTTACTGTGTTATCACTGGGGACACGGAACATGTTGACGAGCTGCGTCTAAAATCACGTAAAAATTATCTGAATGTAAATTCACTTTGAACGATAGCTCTATTGACATACCTATTTAAAATAAGCTGCATGTAAAATACTGATTTCCAATCAGCTGCATTTAAAATACCCATTTAAAATTAGCTGGATGTGTAATACCCATTTACAATTAGCAGCATGTAAAATACCCATTTAAAATCAGCTGGATGTATAATACCCATTTAAAATCAGCTGCATGTATAATACCCATTTAAAATCAGCTGTATGTTAAATAACCATTTAAGATCAGCTGAATGTAAAATAACCATTTAAAATCAGCTGTTTGTAAAATGCCCATTTAAAATCAGCTGGATGTAAAAATCCCAGATGAAAATGAATGGCTCCTTGATGTGCCACATTATTCCAGAGTTGATTGACAGCCTAACTGGGGCCTGAGCAGTAGCTCACAACGTCGTCTTTGACAAACAAGGTGCTGGGAGGCTGCCAGTAAACTGTCCTGCCGGGCAGAAGAGCCGTCAAACTACGCTAATGATGTGGGTAGCAGATAGCTGACAGGGTAAAATATATTGTTGTGAGCCTGAGCAAAGCGCAATTTTTCAAGTAATTTAAGGGGTATTCCTTTCCTCGCCTTAAAGCCCTATATTACATATAGTTTAGTCTACTACAGATATAGTCTTTACAGATGTTTTTTTGGAAAATATTCTTATAGTATTAGAACCCAGGTCTGCATGGGAGGTGTCACTTATATTCCAGAGCTGGTGAAACAATTAATTAAATTAATTACTTGGTTTCCATCCCCACTGGCGTAAGCCTTAGCTTTCAAGGCTTTTAGCCCTGAGTCCGTTTGCCATAACCGCGGGTCTTTTGATTGAATCCCACGTTGACGCACATTGAGCCAATGACCATCCGTCGACCGACCGTAACAGACTTAAGCATGTGTAAATTCATTACGAGGATTCCGTAATGGCTCTATGCCAGTGGTCTGAGCTAAGCCCCTTGTCATCCTACAGTCTCGCCCGTCCGTCACCACTGTCTGTCAGTGTGGGTTTGGGGTTCCACCAGGAAGGAAGGAAGCTTCATTACCATGATTTTGGAATTCATCCTTCCTCTAGCTTGTTGTGTGTCTCTATAAACTTCATCTAAATGTCAGAATGCAACAAAAATGCAGATTTCTTTCATTCCAAATTCGCTACTAAGCATTAGACACATTACCAAATCTTTCATGTCCCGGTGTCAGAGCCTGATCTAATGGCCTAAACATTTTAATTGATCTATGGAGTTCCATCCCATAGATTTGCGTCACAAACAAACTCTGCATGCTGATTCGCTGCTTTTCTCCACACGTTCCGCCTCATTGTCACTGTTGCTATGACAGTAACTAAAACAAACCGACGCACGGATGGAATTCCCAGGAAATTATGGCATGTGCTGGAACGTCTGAACCGGTCTGACCAGAGCGAAATTAGCTGTATGTAGCTGGAATGAACATGCTTTCAGCTGTACTTGTCCAAGGAACCACCATCCCCCACAATCTTAGTTGGGAGCACAACATCACAATGAAAACCATGAAGGCATATCTGGCTCTACACATGAATAATATAATCCACCCTCACCTCCACTCCTTTTGTCTGCCATTAGTAGAGGAAAACTGCGATGCATTGAATGTTCTGCGGTCAGCAGCTGCCACATGACTCTAGGCATAGAAGTGTTCAGACAGGAACCCTCACAACCACTTCAACTGCTGTTCCATAAATACCCTAGATACAATAAAAATAATGATCGCTAATTATCAAACATGTTAATAATCAAATCACACTATATCCAGCAAGAAATATATACAGACAGATTTGATGATTAGGCAGGACCATAGATCGGATAGCATCTTGGCTACTTCACATTTGAATGAGTGAGTCTTCCAGTGTAAGCAATCTACCCAAGCTAAGGTTATTATTGGAATACCTGGTGTTGAGGAGTGAGCTGAGATAGAAGGGGGTCTATGCCTAAAAGGCAATGTAAATAGATTTGTATCTTTGAGTTGCCGTTGTGTATGTGGTGAGGGCCCGTTAACCTGAGTATAAAGGTCACATTGATGAGTGTTGAAGGGAGTGCTGTTGACAAAGTGCATGGCAATGTGATTAATTACATTGAATTTATTGACATTTGTTTCGTGACGAGCCTGTAACATATGTCGCCATATCTGAGCATTCACAGGATGGTCAGTTTTAGAAAGGTGCACCTAGCAGCAAGGGGAAAAGAGGCCTTGTGGATGAACATTTCTGGATTTCACTTTAGACTAAAGGTGGGTGACAGAGGCGTCGCTAGGATCACAATACATTTGGGGCCCCGCCCGGAACACAAAGTACAGGGTTTTGAATGTACATGCGGAAAATTTCGATGTACACGCTAGCGGCCCACACGTCTACAGGTGCTGGTCATATAATTAGAATATCATCAAAAAGTTGATATATTTCAGTAATTCCATTCAAAAAGTGAAACTTGGATATTATATTCATTCTTTACACGCAGACTGATATATTTCAAATGTTTATTTCATTTAATTGTGATGATTAAAACGGACAACTAATGAAAATCCCAAATTCAGTATCTCCGAAAATTAGAATATTACTTAAGACCAAAACAAAAAAAGGATTTTTAGAAATGTTGGCCAACTGAAAAGTATGAACATCAAAAGTATGAGCATGTACAGCACTCAATACTTAGTTGGGGTTCCTTTTGCCTGAAATACTGCAGCAATGCGGCGTGGCATGGAGTCGATCAGTCTGTGGCACTGCTCAGGTGTTATGAGAGCCCAGGTTGCTCTGATAGTGGCCTTCAGCTCTTCTGCATTGTTGGGTCTGGCGTATCGCATCTTCCTCTTCACAATACCCCATAGATTTTCCATAGGGTTAAGGTCAGGCGAGTTTGCTGGCCAATTAAGAACA
>JACXGI010003043.1:0-27720 GCA_016801175.1 Esox masquinongy | reverse complement strand
TCTGTTGGAAAATGAAATCTGCATCTCCATAAAGTTGGTCAGCAGCAGGAAGCATGAAGTGCTCTAAAACTTCCTGGTAGACGGCTGCGTTGACCTTGGACCTCAGAAAACACAGTGGACCAACACCAGCAGGTGACATGGCACCCCAAACCATCACTGACTGTGGAAACTTTACACTGGACTTCAAGCAACGTGGATTCTGTGCCTCTCCTCTCTTCCTCCAGACTCTGGGACCTTGATTTCCAAAGGAAATGCAAAATTTACTTTCATCACAGAACATAACTTTGGACCACTCAGCAGCAGTCCAGTCCTTTTTGTCTTTAGCCCAGGCAAGACGCTTCTGACGCTGTGTCTTGTTCAAGAGTTCCTTGACACAAGGAATGCGACAGCTGAAACCCATGTCTTGCATACGTCTGTGCGTAGTGGTTCTTGAAGCACTGACTCCAGCTGCAGTCCACTCTTTGTGAATCTCCCCCACATTTTTGAATGGGTTTTGTTTCACAATCCTCTCCAGAGTGCGGTTATCCCTATTGCTTGTACACTTTTTTCTACCACATCTTTTCCTTCCCTTTGCCTCTCTATTAATGTGCTTGGACACAGAACTCTGTGAACAGCCAGCCTCTTTAGCAATGACCTTTTGTGTCTTGCCCTCCTTGTGCAAGGTGTCAATGGTCGTCTTTTGGACAGCTGTCAAGTCAGCAATCTTCCCCATGATTGTGTAGCCTACAGAACTAGACTGAGAGACCATTTAAAGGCCTTTGCAGGTGTTTTGAGTTAATTATCTGATTAGAGTGTGGCACCAGGTGTCTTCAATATTGAACCTTTTCACAATATTCTAATTTTCTGAGATACTGAATTTGAGGTTTTCATTAGTTGTCAGTTATAATCATCAAAATTAAAAGGAATAAACACTTGAAATATATCAGTCTGTGTGGAATGAATGTATACATTATACAGGTTTAACTTTTTGAATGAAATTACTGAAATAAATCAACTTTTTGATGATATTCTAATTATATGACCAGCACCTGTACATTGTCATAATGCGCGATCAGAATTACAGATGAATAGATCAGGGGCTATTTTTTTATTATTATTTTTTTGCTCCATTTGAGATCCGAGGCTATTTATAAAAGATCCGGGGCTATAGCCCAGGGCTAACGACGCCTCTGGTGGTTGATGAGTTTTTTTCAATGACAGCAAGCAGTTATTCATAATATACCAAGATGTTTATAAGTGTTAACATACTCTAAATCAAATTCCTTCAGATTGAGTATGTTTGGGACTGTGGTAGGTTGTGGTAGGCTCCCATTGAAGGGCAAACATTTCAATGTTTTGGTATTATGGAGTAGGTGGATGTTATGAAACGTGCTGGTTGCTATTAAAGCTATATGTTCTATGGTGGTCAACACAGGATTCAGTTAGGTGCTAGTTGTAACAGGATAATGTTGACAGCGTAAAGGAGGCTAAAAGGGTTACCAGCAGCAAGCCCAATATTATTAATGTTGTCACATTACCACTGCAGGCTACAACAGCCTCTGATCTAATAACAAATACAATTTACATCTGTGATGTTTTTCCAATATCACAGCAGGTCAGCTTTTTGAAAGACGTTTCTGAAAATCCCTCCATGTTTTTTAAACTCAAAACTGATCAAAGCAAATCAGGTGCTATCTTGAGGCAATTCTCAAACCCTACATCCCAACCTGGGCTTTTTATTCCGCCACCTCTGATTTCTTGGCTGTCCCACCCCTACAGGAGAGTAGTTCCTGCTCAGCCCAGTCAATCTTTAGCATACAATATCATCATCCCAGAACTACTTAAAAGACAAACTCTCAACATGTACAGATGAGAATGCACATTTAGGACTCTTTAACCCTCAGCACTGCTGCGCCCCAAGGATGTGTGTTCACACCCCATCTCTAGTCACTCCATGCTAAGTACTAATGATGCTAAGTACTGATGATGCTAAATACTGTCGACAGGCAGACCAGGGAATGGCCAGGTGAAGTCAAAACAATGTGGAGCTCAACACAGAAAAAACTGTGTTCATGTTGATGTCTAAACTGAACTCGAAAATCTGCTCATCCTCCTGTGTCTAGATATACCATAGTGGCTGCTACCATAAACGTCTACATCAACTCTAAGTCCGTTTAGAGCTGCAGCACATTATTCCACCACTGACGTTCAAAAGAACAAAATCAATGTTCATTCTTCTCCAGCAGAGGGAGACCGTGCTCAACCACTGTTTATCGTGTGTCAACAAGACCAGGCGTCCGTACAAAAGGGGGCTTGAAATACTGTTGTAAGTAAATACTCGAAGGCTCTCAGCATTGTAATTCAGTTCAGTTATTTACATTTCACCCAGAAACGTTCCAAAGCAGCCGTGAATTATACACTGACATGCTTTCTTGCATTCCTCTTTGCGAGGGCTGTTTGTAATGCTCTAAGGGTTTTAATTAATGAACCTCGGAGGACATTCAGTCGAATCCTCCTGTATCATCCATGTCGTAGAGCGTTCTCCCGTGTCTTAATATGTTTCCCATAATACTGTGACAACAGTCAACGATCAGGGTTCCTCTCTGGCCTGTCCAATTTCTGCCTAGGGCCATGCAGGCCTCCAGAGTAAGCCTGTGTGTGTGTGTGTGTGTGCGTGTGTGTGTGCGTGTCTGAGCTATCCAGCAGGGCTGTCCTGACCTAGAGAGGCTCGGGGAAACTGAAGATTAAGACCCAACTGACAAGAAGTTCAAACAACTAACAAGGAGAATCATGTCCTAATCATGTCCTAATAATTATGGACCATTATATCTGAGAGTTTTCAGCTGTTGTGATTGACACCTCAGCCTAAACCTCACCTAGGGACGATATGAGTTTCCACAAAACTCCAGTACCGAGGAGGTTGAGACAGGATTCACAGACACACTGTGTGGCTTCACTTGTTACCATTATTGCAGGTAATAATATTTATCATTCAACTTCACGTCAATTAATTAATACAGTATTTCCAAAGCCGCTTCTTTGCTGTAGAGGACTGGTGTGGGCGTATCCCAAGGGTAGAATGCTGTTTGCCTATACCCATCATGAAGGGGTTATCCACTCAACGGTTACCATGAGTAGCCTGCTGATTGGTTGACTGCCTCCTCCTGAGCATTTGTCATTGGTCAAACAGTATGTTTGAGATGTGTGTTTTAAGTGGGGTTTTTGAAATTCTCTTGTCAAATTTAATCGAATGCACCCAAAAATGAGTGTAGAACACAACATGATTTGGCCATGAGTTAACAGAACATAATCTTATAATAGTGACATTTTCCCTGGGCAATTACGTTGGGATAATGAAGTAGTTTACTTTCATGTCATTTTATTATGAAAGCATTTGTCCTCCAGGTCATGTCTGTACTTGTCTCAGACTTCAGTTTCCAGTGGATAAATGAGTTACGCCCCCCCAGTGTCACCAGTAATTAGTTTAGATTAGTCCGTTAGTTCCCTGACAGGTCTCTTTCTCTGACTCCACCCTACAGACAGAGTTAAGGGTTGGGTCCTCTACAGGTCTCTTTTCTTGACTCCGTCCTACAGACAAGTTAAGGGTTGGGTCCTCTACAGGTCTCTTTCCCTGACTCCATCCTACAGACTAAGTTAAGGGTTGGGTCCTCTACAGGTCTATTTCCCTGACTCCGCCCTACAGACAGAGTTAATGGTTGGGTCCTCCACAGGTCTCTTTCCCTGACTCCATCCTACAGACAGAGTTAAGGGTTGGGTCCTCTACAGGTCTCTTCCCTTGACTCCGCCCCACAGGCAGAAGTTAAGACTGGAACCCCTACAGGTCCCGGCCCTTCAGAACCAACCAGCCACTTGCCTTAGTGCAGCCTGCGATCCGGCTGTGGTGGTCAGCATGGAAAACACCTTGGAGCCACTCGATTAGCAGCAGGTCATGGAGAACAGGAATGTTCTGCTGATTAGTTTAGATTAGAGGAAGACAAACGCATGATGCCCGTTCCACCCAACACCCCGCCGGGTCTGACTGCAGAACTGAGTGGAACTGACACCCGTAGAACCCGGCTAGGCCCAGTACGTACGCCGTCTTAGCCAAATGGCCTTTAGTGCTTGTATTTCATTTAAACAAAATCCGTTTAAATACCATATACATGATAATGGGGTGGTGATTGGACTACTCCAGTCCAACCAGCTGCTGAATATATAACTTATAACAATAAATAGTCTTGAGCGGGCGCTGCAATCAGAACCTTCTTGGCACATTTGAAGCTTTTTAACTATGATATTTTACTTTAACACATAATACCTTTCATGGCTTTATAGTTTATTTTTGGTAGGCTTATCTCAAAATCTCAAACAAAGGTGAAATGGCCGCCATTATGTAGGCATATTACCTCCTCAAAGAAACCATCAGACTGAATGTCTTGGATTGTGAGATCTTCTGTAAAATTCATTTGTAAATAATCTTATTGTAAGGTGAGCTTCAGACACATGAACGTTTTGAATTGAGACTGTTCTAAAGGCATTTGGATAGTAACGATGTGGTCTCCATGGTTTCTCACACTTCCCATCGAAAGTTACGTGCCAGAGGAGGGCAGCATTTAAAAACAACATGAATTCCATCGACCACTTTAAATAACCTGTTAGAATTGCCGCCAAATCCTACTTGCTACATAGAAAGGGCTTTAACGCATTTTTTAAAATAACATCATTATTTGTATTGATCATCTTAGTTTAACAAACTTTCAAGGAACAACAGAGCAACATTTTCACCAACAACTGTAAATTCGTGAAAACAAAGGCACGACTACCTTACTGTGAAACTACATAATAAATTTTAATTTAAAAATATTAAGTGAAATATTAAGTGCTAACTACAGTTTACAAAGAGACAATGTGATAAATAGTTTAGCCTATCATCGCTTTTATAATCTCGAGGCATTAGGCTAATATGGGCCTATTGTGACTCGCGGCATGTGTCAGGTAAATTTAACTCATAAAATATTCAATTAGGTAACAGAACAACTTCATTATGTACTGTTCTCTGTGGCAATCTTTTACGTATTTGGGCAAGTATGTTGGCCTATTATTCATTGGCCTCTGAACGTTCCTGGAAAGGTTTCTTTGATTTTAATCAAATGCTTTTAGTCTGGTATAGATCTATGTTCACATCTACAAAATAAAAAAAAACCATGAAACTGTTGTTGAATAATTAATTTGAAAGAAAGCATTTACCTAATATGTTCGTTTTATCTTCAAATTAAACGAAAGCCCTACAATCAACTCTGTGTACTGCGGCCAACATTTTGTCTGTGAGTAATACATCAGAATAAGAGCCTTAAAGGTATTTGACAAAATTTGTTTAACTACATAATTAAACATCGCAATAACACAATTATAAATAATAGCAAGATATTGATATATCCTACAGGTAGCCTGGGTCCAGCGACCAGGGGACCCAAAATATTGTTATCCGGTGCTCAACCTGTTGCTATATCACACGGGTAACCCTCGAGACATGTTTATTGCAAACTAATTCATTAAAGAGATCGTGCACGTGGTCTAAACACATGGCCATTCTGACATTGTTTATTTTGTTTAAAGACCCTAACTTCTTGTTTTACTAATCATGCACGCACGTCGGTGGAATTTGTAACCCGTATGAAAATGAAAACGTTTTCCTTTTACTTTTCTGTACACCAATGTAAAACGTATGGAATTGAGAAGTTATATTCAACAAACGAACAATATATAAATTTATATATATATACATATATATAAATTTATATATTGTTCCATATATATATATATATATATATATATATATATATATATATATATATAACATGAAAATGATCAAGCCTGTATTCTTGATAATTTTACAAAAATGTTGAATTTTTTTATTTGGAAAATAATCCTTCTGAAAAAATACCTAACTATTTCTGTAAAATTTGGCCAATTTTACAACTATACATGCGTAAACAATTACTTAGCCTGTTTTATCCCCAGGTTAACTTAAAAAACATCTAAATGAAGGATTTAGCAATTTCTAACTGGTTCGGTTAAGACAAGTCGACTGAAGCGTGACAGAAAAGGGGAGTTACTATCTAGACAGTTCATTCAGTTACCTGTCCCGCTCCAGACGGAGCACTTAAATACGCCTCCTCCCCCGGGTCATCCTCCAGTCCTCCGGGAGAGACTGGCGGAGAGAGACTGTTTGGAAACGAATCGCGTGTTATTGATGGTAGAAAAAAAGAAGAAACGAGCATTCGATTAAAACGGATTATGAACGCTTTTGGACAGCAGCCATCCAACCCTCAGAGCAGCCCTATTCAACACCACAGCGCGCAGGAACTCCTTGACATGGCGGTATACTGTGATAACTTCGGCAGCATGTACCAGCAAAACCTCCATCACGGTCACCACCCGCAGAGGCCGCCCGCGCACTCTCCGACCTACGGACTCGCGGAGTACACCTCCCCGACCTCCAACCCGTACCTGTGGCTCAATGGCCCTAGCATCAACTCGTCTCCATATCTGACGGGGTCGAATGGAGCGTCGTACATTCAGTCAGGATATGGAGCGAACCAACGGCAGTTCCTGCCCCCTCCCACGGGGTTTGGCGGAGCAGATCTCGGGTGGCTCTCTATTTCCAGCCAGCAAGAATTGTTTAAAATGGTTAGACCTCCTTACTCCTACTCTGCTTTGATAGCAATGGCTATCCAAAACGCTGGGGACAAGAGGCTGACGCTGAGTCAGATTTATCAGTATGTAGCGGAGAACTTTCCATTTTATAAGAAAAGCAAGGCTGGTTGGCAGAACTCGATTAGGCACAACTTGTCACTGAACGACTGTTTCAAGAAAGTAGCCCGGGATGAAGATGACCCTGGTAAGTTGACCGGGCATGACCTGTACATTATATGTAATTATTTATATCACGTACATGTGTCCTTTTAAATGTCATGCAATTTGGTTCATATTACATTTTGGAGGTTTTGTACGAGTTGTGTGCAATATATACATTACCTTACATTGCCTAATGCATATGTTTCTTTTTATAATATGCTTCATAGGAAAGGGAAATTACTGGACGTTGGACCCAAACTGTGAGAAAATGTTTGATAACGGCAACTTCAGAAGAAAGAGAAAGAGGCGAGCAGACTTGAACGGAGGGGAACCCAACACCGTTTTACCAGTTAAGTCAGAGCAGGACAGCGGCGCCCTGAAGCTCTCCGACACGGCCAGCATCATGAGTTCATCGCCTCCCAGCCTCCAGAACTCACCTAACTCCTCGGAGCCCAAGTCATCCCCATCCCCGTCGGTGGAACACAGCCCCTGTTTCAACAACTTCGTGTCCAACATGAACGCGATGCTTCCGGCCAATGCAAACGGTTCCGTCCGGGGGGGCCGGGGGGACTTCGGTTCGGGTGGAGGACATGTTATGGGGGATTTGTCACATCATCAGACCCGAGAAAACATGTCTGGACTTGGTTCCTACTCGCCGTCGCAGGTCACCCCACTGAACTCTGATACCACTCACCTCTCCACCTCGAATCGGATGCACTACTACACATCTGCGCAGAACGGTCACAGCGGAGGTCTCGGCCTCGGCAACTCTCTTTCTAACCACTTCAGTGTCAACCATTTAATATACAGCCGGGAAGGAACCGAGGTGTAGCCTCCAGACAAATGTGTCATCACTGTCAGACTTGTGTTGATTATTTAATACGACTCGTCGTTGGCATACCCATGTGTGAAGTACTCAGTGAGTACAAGAAGTGCTATGCATATGTTTTATTGTTATACGTGCCTTAATAACAAAGTAGGCTATTCAGTGCTATAGCAAAGTCCGGTCCTTTCTCATCATTGAGTTGGGTTTTACGCACACCACACACTCGCTGTATAAAAAGGTTGCACTGGTTATACCAAAAACATATCTGTAGAATATACCCAATTAGCAATTAGGTAACCTGCGCCAGTTTAAAGCGGAAGTAGGTTGGACGTAGAGCATTTAAGACACTAACCGAGACCAACTTATGTCCAACCTGTTATTTACCATGGAAATGTCTTAGCTTGAAATGCAGTTTTACAAGTTGACTACTGTTCGTTTCCTGCATGGATTGCCTCCTTTAGTCTGTATGTTTTTATAGAGAAGACACTTCTGCATAAATGTTTTGATAAATAGTAGCTCTGTTGGCAGAACTCTGCATGCATGCATTTTGTTTATAGGACGTGTATCTTTTATTTAAAGGGATATTTTGGCGATTCGGTTATTTAGATACTTTCCAGGAGTGAGAATAAATCGTGCATACCATTGGTATGCTTAATATGTATCTTTTTTTGCAGTTAGGATACATTTGCTTGTCTAAATTGTGTGTGATTGCTAAGTATAGCAATGACTGAAAGCCTCTGGCTCGTAAAACTACCTCAGATTTCCTTTATAATAAACGCCGACAGAAAAATGGTATATACACGTTAATCTCTCTGTCTGGAGAATTGTAGGGCCTCATTGCCAAATTCCGAATATCCATTGTCAATGATTCGTTTAAATAAATGTAATACTACAATCTTTGTTTGTGTGTCATTGCATTATTATGTTATATATATATATATATATATATATATATATATGGCCAAACTATATATATATATATATACACATATATATGTATATATATATAAATGTGTGTGTGTGTGTAGTATATTGTTATAAGTGTATTGGTAGGCATATTGGGATGTTGAAAGATGAGTGGTTCGGATTTAAACGTGTTCAGGCGAGGCAGCTGTTTAGACCGCCCGACCACCTTTAGTCACGGATGTTTCTTGTTTTTTAAATCAAAGTTTCAAATGTATTATAAACCACTGAAACAGCAGAGATGGTGTGGGGAATGCATTCGCCTAGTAATTGACTTGTTTACAATACCGAACAAAGTATTAAACAACGTGTTTTTCTGTCTAAAGATGATCCAGTGCATCTATAATGGGACTGACAATTATTTACATGAAGTATTTCAGGTTTAATCGAGCGACGGAACTAATCCTAAACCCCGCTGAGTGCACCCTCTTCCTTGCCCAATCCAATCATTGAACTATGCAAACAGTAAGACATATTACATTTCAGGCTCAGCTTATAGTCTGATCAAATAGGCCTTACTTCGAAAACAATTCACAATTTGATCCATAACATCTCTTTAAACTAAAACGACCAGTCACATAATACGGTACAACAAGTTTAGGCCAGTGCAGGTTTCTCTATGATCATTAGCTCGTGCCCTCTCAACCGCATGAAAAACGTAGGTGAGACTGGAAGATTTTCCGCTTGTCACTTTGAATGAACCCGATTAAAACTAGACCATGACATCTTCATTAGGCTACCACCCAGTTCACAAGTTCAGCCTATGGTCAGTATCGGGTTTATCTACTGTGCTTATGAATTGATGTGTACGGATGGAATCATGAGTAGAAATGTTCACACCTGTTTCAGTTTATTCAGCTGGGAATCGGAAGTTTCATCACTCACGCATAAAACGCTTGGAACTATAGTTTTTCTATTTTTAAAAAATCGTGTGAGATATAATAATACTCGGTAATTCTATTTCGTTTTTCTTATGAGCTGTGAAACAACCTGGAAGAGCCTCCGCTGAGCAATTCATGTGAGTGCAAAATAGCATGTAACTCCCATTGTCGAGCAAATACTGTTGTACAATTACTAGAGGAATCTTGTTCCTGCTCTGCTTCAGGGGGTAAATAACGACCAGAAAGTTCATCCATGAAAATATTTCAAGCGATTAACGGCCCATAGTCATGTCGTATTTTGAAACAATTTGCGCTGCGCATAAAATCAAAGCAAGTAAATAAAAAGAAACACCTCTTAATTAGTGGATAATTGAGCAGCGGTCCGGCGCTGTGTTGTCTGGACCAGAGAAAAATTAACAAGAGCTTCGTGCCCGTAGATGTGACACAATGGGGCCCTACAAAACCGAGGGATCCCCCCTGTGCTCGAATGAGAGCACTCGTGAAGCACAGGGATCGAATCTAACAAAGAGTATTTTTGTCAGACTGAAACGGGTTCTCACAGAGGCAGGTTTTCAATTGAAATGTTTCGTCTAATATAGGCGGGTGAATAGAACTGAAAATCACCACGAAAATAAATGTCATGCGTAATTAACCCTTAAAGCGGCAAAAATAATTCGAACAACAAAATATTTCCCAACATGGATATATTTTTAATTAAAACCTTTTGTGCGTTATTGATGTCAATTCCCCTCAAAATAAATATTATCTTTACAAATTGTACAGTCACTGCCTGATCACAATCACAAATGTCTATGTCCTGACTGAAATTCAGCCATTTTATATGCGTAAATAGGTTTGTAATTTGTAGAAAAGATTTGATGCATTGCCAATACATATAAACAAGTGTCCATCATTCATTCAAAGTGCTTTTGATTTTTTAGAATTAAGCGAATATGACGTGGACTATTGGCATTTCATGCCCTTACACCTGTGGATTAATAAATCTGTAACACTTAGATCTGAACGATGAGACTACATGCCAGGTTGACACTGAAAGCGAACTAACCTGCCTTGGGGAAAAGTTTGGTGTTTAAATTACCAACTTTTTTTTTTAGATATTATTTAATCTTCATGTAATATGTATTATTTGTCATTCTCCTCTATTGACATGGAAGACATAATAATGTGTTTTTATTTCTGTGATAAGTTGCCTGACCAAGTCCTACAATTCCATTAAAATCAAATGTGTCACTTCTGTGTTTCTGTGGAACTCAGATGCTGATAATTTGTCTATTGAGCTCGTCTGACTGACTTTTTTGTGACCTGTACAATAGGCATTGAATATTTAACTTTTAGCTCTAACATTGACTCCTGGCATGGCACATCAATTGTAATTTTACTTTCAAGTCTTAGTACATTCTTTGAATTACAGCATGCTAGAGTACTGAATATACTGCGTGCCTTACAGGCTCCCTGTAACATGTTGTCCCGTTAAACATCCATTAGGACGGTAGCCGTGATAATTTCTATCTAGTCATTTATCACAGGTCTGCCACCTCCATCACTTGTCTCCATCTTGATTCACTCCAGTGCCCTCTGCCTCAGGGCCATTTCACCTGGCCGGGCCCCATGAATATCAGTCACCAGGCAGCTTGGTGGGCCCCACACTCCCATGCCTGATGTTTGCTTCAGGGCCCCTCAACCTGGTCTCCATGCCTCCAGGGCAGGGGATGGACTCAGGCCAGGGTGGGAACGTCTTTGGCAGGCTCGCCCCAGCCCCAATGGCCCCAACCCTGCTCCCCGTGGAAGGCACAAGCCCTGTAGGCTGTCCTGAGATCATAATGAGGGGTCGCGCTGGTCACTCTCAAGAAGCAGGTAGCCTCATAATTGGAGGGTCGTGTTTGACCCAGGTTTGGTATGGGATTGTTGTAATCTTTAATCCTGTCGGGTTTCTCCCCTATAGGTGGATGGAATAGGAAGTATCCCTTTTACCCCGGTCATATGATATGGCAGAAGTCCCCAAAACCAGGTTGTGCGAGATACTGGTTAGGGAGTGTTTGTCACCAGGATTAGGGCGGTGTTACTTCCTAAATCGCTGTCCCCTTACAGGGAACCAGTGATCAGCTGTCGTACCTCTGCTCAGATAAGAGGTGAATGTGTTGTTTGTAGGGGTTGAGGAGGGGTACTATTCACAGCGTTTGGTTAAAAAACATAGTAGAGCAAAGCATTTTCAGATGTAAAAAACCCCAATAAACTTTAAGACAGGAGTGTGGATTCACAACAATATATGCTAACCCCAGTAAGGATAAGGAAAGTAAAGTTGTGCTAATGTGGGTGATCGGTACATAGCAAGGCGAAGCGTCCGTGCAGGTTGCAGGATGTGATCCTGGGCTGGAGGATCATGTTGCGTCTTCAGTAGGGGATGCTTACAGGACCATGGAGTTGGAGTTGCCTGAGGCGGGGGTGGGGGGGGGGGTTGATGGGCAGGAGGGGGTGGGGGTCACTCAGTGAGTGACATTGGTTGTAGTGATGAATCACTAGCGGATAAAGTTGCACACTACTCAGCAAGGTGTGAATTGTTCCTTCCTTCCATCAGCCATTAGAAGATCGACTGATAGCGGCAAGAAAGCAAGGCTCCGTCTCTCTGTCAGTACTCATTACCACAGTTGTGCTGCGGTTTTGAGCAGAAAAGTAAATTACACTTTAGATAGGATGTTTTGGAGCTTTACATTTGTTAGTTTAAAACTGTTTAGGCCGATGAGTTCAGGAAGGATTTGAATGTGCAGGTTTTAGCGCCCATGAATTGCAGGTATGGTGCTGTTAATGGAAAGAAATATATACGATGTGTCAAGTTCTCACCCATAACTGTTTTGCCATACCCGATATAACATGCCCTTACAGAGAAATCTGAAGGGTTATAAAAAGTGATCAGTGAGTCGTCTTCCTCTGCCTGACCCTATGAGATGAACCTGATATTGGGTCAGGGGAGAGGCATGTTTCAGCCTCTGTACGCCCTATCTACCCTGAAATATGCCATCTGCTTGTAGCACTCAGTTGGAATTATGGGATAATATCTCATATCACAGCTCAATCTCTTGAGGAAGTTAAACATTTAAGAGTTAAGTCTGATGACAGCTCCCGGGGGTCGACAGGAGAAACGGCCAGCCGTCCCAGGACACCGTCCCAAGTAGAACACTATAGAATATTTGGTGCACTACTTTCGACCAGGGACCTCATGCCATAATAGGGTTAGGCTGCGATTTAGGACACTGCTCTAGTGCTGGTCCATAGAATAGGGCTGGAGGGACGTGTCTTCACGGCCACGGCGGAAAAGATGAAGCGTACATCTGATAGCTGAGGATAATGCCTATCGCAGTGCGTGACCCGGTTTAGTTTCATCATTGCCCATTCTGGGTCCATAAAACAGTAATGTATGGCGTGGTAACTGCCCAGAATCACCGGTCTGAGGTAACAGAAACATATGGATGATTTTATACAGAACAGGTCACATCTCACCACCAGTCAGACGCCTTGGTAATTATATGAGCTGGAAGGATCCTGGCAGATAGCCAGCTAGTAAAAAGGTTTGGAGATGATTTTGTGTTTCCTAATAGGTTTTACTGTAAGAGGCATGTTTCACAATAGGTTTTGGCCTATGTTATTTGTCACCTGTTTCCCCATTGGTTTTACTGTATGTTCCACGTTATATATTGTGGGGCAAACGCGACCACTCCTGTTTCAGCGTCAGGCCAATTCCCACTGCAAAAAACATCTGGTCACAGAGCTGCATAACCAGGCCACTGAACGCAGTTTAGTTTCTACCCCCTGACAAGGCAAACCTGCCTCCAGTCAGGCCTCATCAGCGGATAGAGAAGAGGACCCCAGATAAGCAGTTCTGGGCAGAGAAAAGGAACAGCCATGTTGAGACTGCCCAAGATGAAGCCACCAGTTTGATCACCACCCGCCACCATTTCCACTGTGTTGTTTTCAATGAATTAGCCCTTCCTTTTCCCTACAGGTCCTAAACCCCAAACACGTGACTCACCAAGCTGCAGTCTTTGCCAATAAGTTTTACGAAATTATACATGTTCCCTAATAGGTCTTACTGAACGTTGTGTGTTTCCTAAAATGTTACTGCATGTTAAACGTTCATGGACATCTTAGCTGTGTCTTTTCCTCTTATTGTGGTTGGAAGAAATAAATCAACTGCTTCAAAGACCAACTTTGGTCAAGGATAATTAAAGATAATTTACACTGAAAGGCAGTTTTGGCAGGGCACGGTATATCACAATAGGCACTCAGATCCAGTAATATACCCAGAGAGTTTACATGCTGCATTGTCCAAAAATGATGTCCCCCCTCTTCACCTATTAAAGAGGCACAAATCCATTAATTAAAGCTTATTTATACCCTGAGGGAGGAGTGCTTGGGCTGGTGGAATAAAGCAGCTGCCAGGACGGACCCTGGTCTGCAGAAAAGCACACCATGCTTGCCATGTTGAGGAACATGGTGGCTGAAAGAGTGGAAGAGGTACTGGGATTAATTGACTAGAACAATCCCCAGTAAATCTAAGACCTGGCGTTGTCTCTGTCTGGGAAAACCATCCCCACAACACAGTAACCTATCCCTCCTCTTGGCTCCGGACGGAATGTATTTTGACAATTCATGTAGAAAAAAAGAGACGTCAGGTGTCTTTGTTCTCTCACGATGGACCTGGGGGTAGATGTGTTGTCTCCCTGCTGGGTTTGAGACTTCACAGTTGGGTTTGAGTCTTCACTGTACGGTGGAGGACAACGGACAGAATGTTGGAAGGTAGGGATGAACCAGGGTCATCTGTCTATGGACTAGTTCATGTTAGGAGAGAGGGGATAGTTCCTCTAGATAGTCTTAACTGCTTTGTATAATCATTTCCTTAGCTTTTGAATTTACGCTGGCATGTTTGAAGCGTATCATGCAGGATTGTGGCCATCAGTTGTGGGAAAATCAAGTGATATACATGAGCACTGCTCCGAAAATGCATACAGTTCCGTCACAGTTGTCTTCACACTTAATAATCTAGCGTCTTGCATTGTCTTTGATATATCTTGGAAAATGTACCGTAATGTAAACAACCAAATCTCTTTCTCTCTACCAAGGCAGTGGTTTTGAAATTCTTTCAGGAAGGGGGCTATTTGGAAATCTACTAATACCACAACCATTTACAGTAAAACATATTTCAATGTTTTCATAATGTGTAATGTTGATTCTCCATATTCTTGTTATTAAAGGAAAAAAAAACTAAATAAGTAAATAAATAAAAGTTGTCATAAATGTTTGGGCATTGTTCAATATGGTAATCTGCACAGATTGTTTTGTTCCTAAAAATAAAATTAATTATTAATTTCCTACCTGACTGTTTAAGTATAACTGTATTTATTGATAATTTTTTTTATTTATTCATTTATTTCTAATTTTGGCAGGTTTGGTCCTCCATATTTGTGTGTCTTGCATGAAATAATGTAACATTACAATGTTCATCAACACCATTTATCGGAGCAATTATTGCCCCTGTATGGTAATCACTGATGAAGTAAAGACTAAACCATTTTTTTCTACCGTCAAAGAGCTACTTGTTAAATATCCCACAGTTATGCATCAACCCACCGAGTAAAAAGACAGTGTTTTTCTAGGAACATGGTTCAATTTCTTTGTGTAGCACAGCAGAACAAATATTTAAGTAATGGCCAATATTTAATTGTTGCAAGTGTGGCCAGTTGAGGCCTCTTCAAGGTGAGGGAAAAGATAAAGACCCCAGCTGATCTGTCAGTACTTAGCTGAGCCTCTGCCCTTGTTCTTGATTTGTTGTTGACTACAATGGGTCTGTTAAAACCAACAAGAAATCCCCGTAATGAAGGAGTATTAACAAAAACGTTACAACCCGGACAGTGTCACACAATACTTTATTACACATTATATGACAACAACAACAGTACGGAAACCAGCTGATGAGCCAGTGTATGTTGGTGATTCCTGGAAGCCGTGGTAACAGCACTCCGGGTGTAGCTTACCGGTGTGTTGTCATTACCTTGCACTCCACAAGCCGGCAGGCAGGAAGTGGCGACAGATTATAGAGGAAGCGGTGTCTCATGGGATTCCGTTTGGCTCAAACAGGGTCCTGAAGATAGCTGTTGAGGGGATCAGTCACTTGGGAAGTGTATGTTGATGACAGTAACTGGGGGTTGACAGTAGAGAGAAGCAACCTGGACTGAACCGCAAGAGCCTTTCTGTGCACACTGTATGTGCAACTGGTGGCTCATTAAAACTATAAAATGATTATATGGACTTCAAATGTGACAAGTGAAGAGATTGTACGTGAGTCTGATTCAATGAGCAGCTAATGTTTTCATAGGAAACACGGCTCTGTCGGAAATCTGTTTGCCGACGTTATGACAGCGCGCTTCTGTCCAGCCATTGAAACAGAGCCGTTTGTGTGGCTGAACTGTCACATGGGGTTAACCAGCCCGAGCGGTGTTGCAGCGTTCCTCATGTGATGTGAGACTGCTGCTGTTGGAGGCCTGAGGAATTCCGAGCCAGCCTCCCCTGAGTTCTAATGAGCGCCCCCACAACCTATTGTGAGGACTTGCATATCAATAGAGGGTTGGAATAGAGGAGACAGACGTAGTCCTGGCTGGCTACCTCTGGAGGGACCCCCCCCCCCCACCTAACACATCTCTCACTGGGAGTTACTGTTAGAGGAGCGACGTTCCCCGCCTTCAGCCCAGGTTCAGCCCCAGTTTCTACCTGGATGGTGTAAGCCTGAGATGATCTACGGCTAAAGGCTCTAAATGATACCCTTTCAAAATGCCCCCCCCCCCAAACGCTCCTTTTGTATTAGTCACTAATCCTGCCCGGCGCTTCAAGGCCCCAGCTCCACTTCTGAGGCAGCTGCTACCAATTTAAAGGAGGGGTAAGGGAAGATATGCACTCTTCTTAAACAACTGGGCCTTTTTCTAACCTGTTGGCAGATGTAATGCTTTGATAAGGCCCAGCAACCATCCCCTTCATGTCAGTAATTACACTGTCATTACACCATGGGGATCTTTCTTTCAATTACTTTAATTAGATTATGCAATCAATGCAACGTACTGTATTCAGGTGGAATTTTAACTTGTGCTGTTTAATTTTTATTTCTAATTGACCTACCTGTTCACTCTGTCAAGGTAGTTATTTTTTTCTATATTCATGACAAAAGCCAGGATTCAGCCAACCTGCTATAGCAGTCTTTCACCTAGGGGTACTCGACTGCCATTAGAGAAGTTCTGACCCCACATGTCATCTAGATGGAAAAATCTGGTTGTTCATCTACCTATAATCAAAAGTCACTTCGCAGCACATGTAACCCCAACCCGTTCATATTGTTGAAAAATAATTATGAACATTTTGCATTTTCCATTTTAAACCTATGCCATTTTAAAGCAGATCTGGCCAAGATTAACTCTCTGATGTCTGTCAGTGGATGGTATAAGAGGAAAAATACCCATGCACTATCAAATTAAATCACAGCTTGTGCAGCCATTCTACTATAACTATCATAGTACAGTATTACAACTCAAAACAGCAAGCTGAAATATAGCAAGGAAAATGTTTGTACATAAATGTATATATGCATATATTTATATACAGTACCCAAGACCACCCTGGTAGTAGTTGTAGGTTTTTATTCAGTAACCAAGACCAGTCTGGTAGTAGATGTAGGTTTTTATTCAGTAACCAAGACCAGTCTGGTAGTAGATGTAGGTTTTTATACAGTAACCAAGACCAGTCTGGTAGTAGATGTAGGTTTTTATTCAGTAACCAAGACCAGTCTGGTAGTATTTGTAGGTTTTTATTCAGTAACCAAGACCAGTCTGGTAGTAGATGTAGGTTTTTATACAGTAACCAAGACCCGTCTGGTAAATACTGCAAGGTGTATTGAGCCCAAAGCAAAAAAAACACCTGCGCATGGTAGGCTTCCACAGTGTTGGGATAGCCCAAACAATTCCCGATGTGTTTTTCTCAACACAGCCATTTGAGGAACAACCAGCGTTGCTGTTCATGATAAAAAACAAGGGCATCATTTCATGACACTCACAATCTGTGTGTCATGTGACCGCATTCTTCCCTGATGACATCAGTGAGGATGTGTCGAGTATGGAACCAGTTCTAGTGATAGAACTTACATTATATTCAGATGTGTTGACATGCTCCCACTTGAAAAAGAGGCCCCTTTTTATCCATCATGAGGGGACACCATGTCCTTACATGCCTTCTGATCAGATGACATGAGGATCACAATTAAAACAACAAGTGGAAAAGCAAAGCACAGCCGTACCACAGTGGACTTAAAGCTATGAATGACAGTACTTTCAGTCGTTTGATTCTTCTGCATTGGAGGACAACACTTCCAGTAACTGGTCTTCCTCAGGTGGGGTCTTTAATTTATTTTACGTCAATGAACTGCTCAGCCTTTTGAGGTTCGTGCATTTATGGCTAGCCTGTTCTGTACTGATATACTGATGTACTGAATAATCCCCACTTATTCTTACAGGGGACTCATTTCACAAATCAGACTCGTTCAATCAAGTCTTGTCTTGCAGAAAAATAGAAAAAAATGTCTGTGAATTTTATTTAAGAAAACTTTTGTGAAAAGTGGATTAGCCTTTATGTCTCTAAAATACCCGAGGCCGGTTTCACGGATGCAGATTTAGACTAGTCCAGGACCAAGATGTGCAGCTCAACTGAGTTCTCCATTGAGTCAGTTTCACTGAAACAGATTATTCATAGAACACATGGTTGCTCTACTGTCCAGTCTGTATGTCTGTCTGTCCATCTGCATTTGTCATCGCTGCTTGTCTAGCCTGGCTGGTGATAGTAAGGTGGGAGAAATGGAGGGAGGGATGGGAACGACCTTGTTGTTTATCAAACCCCTGCAGTTCTCTCAGCATGGAAACGGTTTAGAACACTTGTCACAGGGCTGGGGAACATGAGTACATGATTCTAGAATGGCTTCGCAGAATGATTCTATTTTACCTAAATTAAACGGGGGTGAATTCAAACCTAATGTTTGCACACTGTCTTTATTTACAAGGTTAATCCCGTGACCTCACACGTTTAATTTCGTAAAAGTGAAAGTAGACATTTGACAGGGTCACCCTGGTAGTAGATGTAGGTTAATTTGATCATTGGAAAAAGATGTTCTTCCCTCACTGGCAGACATCAGCAGTAACAAAAATGAGAAGACTTTTGAATGTTAACTGGCAGCTGGGACCACCAACACACTGTGAAGATTTAGCCAAAACAAAAACATGCATATGCTCATTTATACAACTTTTGTGTTAGTGCTGTAAAACAGTTGCCCTTTTGGTTTGGCAGATTGAGTGAAGCCCAGTTATGTCTGGCAGGCACTCTCTACCTCTTCCAGCACTGCTCTTCCTCAGGACCAGACCCCTATCTTTAGTGTCAGATCTTCTCCCAACAGCTTTCTTCCCCCCTAGTACACCTCCCTCTATAAGTGACCTAATTATCCTTTTCATTACTTTGTCCTTTCTCATTCCTCTACCCCCAATAGATCTCACTGGGAGGAGTCCCTATCTGACTGTTATCATTATGCTAATGTCACTGGTAGTAGCCAGCAGTTAAGACACAACAGGGAAGAACAGAAGAACAGAAGATGAGGAGACGCCAGGGCAGTCTAGCTGTCTACTAGGGCCAGGGGGAGGGGCCTTCCTTAACTGTCCTAAACTGTCCGTCTCCCACCGGGTAACAGGCTAGACAGACAGAACAGGTCGACAGGCCCCAAACCTCCAGAACTGGGCCCATTTGTATTAAATGCAGTAGGGCTGATGTATTTCCTTACTGGGCCAACGTATGCAGTGTTTATGGATCAGGTTTAAATCCTGATCTGGATCAGATCCCCTAACCCATTCTTCTAATCTAAATCATCATAATGCTGGAAATAGTTATAGTATATGATATTGCTGTATCATGAAGTGAAAAACATCAGAACTCTCACACTACAGACTTTGTCAGTACTGACGCCTGATCACCTTAGAGTTGCTCAGTCATGAGCCGCAAGAACTGGGTCATTTGAGGGCCGAGATGGTCTTCCTAAAGGGAACTGGGTCAGGGTTGTTTGAGGGCCGAGATGGTCTTCCTAAAGGGAACTGGGTCTGGGTTGTTTGAGGGGAGAGGTGGTCTTCCTAAAGGGAACTGGGTCTGGGTTGTTTGAGGGGAGAAGTGGTCTTCCTAAAGGGAACTGGGTATGGGTGGTTTGAGGAGCGAGGTGGTCTTCCTAAAGGGAACTGGGTCTGGGTGGTTTGAGGGGAGAGGTGGTCTTCCTAAAGGGAACTGGGTCTGGGTTGTTTGAGGGGAGAGGTGGTCTTCCTAAAGGGAACTGGGTCTGGGTTGTCTGAGGGGTGAAGTTTGATCCTAACTAGTTCTGGGTTAATGACCTTCACTAATGGGTTTAGAAGCTGCAGAGGTGAGATCTCAGAACGGATTTGAGCCAGTTCTGTGGCTCCACCTCATTTTAGAATCAGATGAACCGGGGGAATGTCCAGGCATCCATATGTCACCGGGATCTGGTGATGTAGGACTGTTGAAGGCGTCACCATAAAGGGAGAACAGGCCCACTGCTGTGTTCATACAATGTTTATGCTCCTTTATGAACCACTATTTTACCAGTCGACTGAAACCGGGCGATTTCTCACCACCTGTCTCTTTCTGAAAATGAGAACATTTTCTTTGGCAGATGCGGTCATTAAACCAGTAAAGCCTTGTAGTAGCTCAGGACCAAACAGCGCCGCCACGCCGGACACTGACAGATGAGTGACGAGCAGGGGTTTGCCATCTGCAGTTATTTGCGCTGGTTAACAAATGTAGGAAGTGCTATGGGTGGGGGGGTGTGATGGTGGAGGGGTGGAGGGGTGGAGGGAGGGGGGAGGGGGGACGGGGGGTGACGTCTACTGTCACGTCAGGTCTTCAGTCCAATAAAATATAATGAGACTCTGAATCACAGAGTAGTACTGTCCTAATGATATGTAATGGTAGGAAGCCTGACAGGCTAATAGCCCAGGCTCTATGGTCTTTTTTATTACACAATCTACATCCCAAATGGCACCCTATTCCCTATATGGCGCACTACCTTCAACCAGGGTCTAGTCAGACATAATGCACAGAGTGGGATTTAGCGTGCCATTTAGAAGGCCTCAGTGGCCGAGGCCTTTGCTTGGCTGGACACCGTAGTTAGCTAACCCCTCCGTCCCAGGCCGCTGCAATCATTTGAGTCATATATTACAGGCCGAGCCTCCCTTTAATGAACAGAGCAATCGCAAGCCGTTTATATTTAATGAAAGCAGCAGCCACCTGCGCTAAAGCAAGTGGGCATCGCTGGGACCCAGCTATCATTTCAGAGGGGAGGATGATACCCAATTAAGAACCACAGGGCTTGTTATGATTATGAACTGGTAATAAAAAAGGCTTTGGAATTCGTCCTCTGATTAAAAAACAATCGGAACAAGATTTGGGCCAAGATTCTTCCCGTCAAGGGTTCTGGGTATTATGTCCGTTGAAGGCAGTGTTCCCACCTCCCATTCCCGGTAAACCCTGCAGAACGTCAGCCTGTTCGAGCCCATCTGCCCAACCTGGGTCCTGCCGTCGGGTTGATTCCTGGCAAATGACTTGATTTAACTGTTTTCATAGAATGTAAATATTAGCGACTTTGCAACTTTAAAATTGCTAATTCTAAGATTCTGTTAATTCAATGAGGCTTCACACAACTCAAGTCACGTGATTGAGTCAGTCGTGATTTATAGCAAGTAGGTTCACAAGTGCAGTTGCTTTCTGGGGGTTTCTGTAATTACAAAGTGACTGAGGTGAATAGGGCAGGGCAGAGTCAGAGACGAGTTTTCAGGTGTACAGGGTTTATTGCATAGAATTACAGCGAATCAAACTTTCCGTTCTTTTCTCTTTCTTGGTTGATTCTGACAACAAGCCAAGCATTGCCATACCTGGCAGAGAGAAGCGGTTGGGGCAGTTATAGACAGTGTTGTGAAAGACAAAATAAACCTGTCCTTGCATACAATACCTCGTTTAACAACTCCGTCTGAATTCCGTATCGTATAACCTGAAATCTTTTGACAAACAAAGCAACTGAGGCTTTGAATCAAACTGAGAGGCCATTTTACAGTCTGAAGCAGACTACAATTTAAAGCTTGAAAGAACCGACAATAGCCCATTAAATAAAGGTCATTCACTGGCTTCTTGATCTCATGGAATTCTGCTTACCTGACAGCTATACTCAGATGACACTCAAAAAATAGGAAATAAGCCAGTAGATGTGTTAAAAAGGTAAATAGAAGGAGAACTCTGTCATTGATTACACAGTAAAATAAAAATATGTACAATGTAGAAGTTCCTTTTCAGATTAATTAATGCTAACTCCTATGTGTCAGCTGGTAGCATCGGTAGCTTACAGAACTCAGTTGTGGTTGGCAAAAACGTTTTTGGCAGTAATGCAATTAAATGCAGGCCATGACACAAACATACATTATGTCAACCTTATGTGAACTGCACACTGAGATTATTACCTAAACCTGGTGGGGGAGGGCCGTCAGACGTTTGGTGATCTTCTTTCTTCGGCGTCTTTCCTCCATGCGTTTCCATGGTAATTCCCAAACCTTCCATTGATCTCTTTAATTGTACAGTAAGCGTATGAGGTCATGTTGAGGCTAAGGTTGAGTGGTGGGTCCTTTCAGTTGCCTATAGATCAACTTGCCATTATAGGCTACATATACACAGACAGGACTATTCTGATCTTCTCTCCCCCTTTTACTGGCCTTTTGACACATCTGATGAGCTCCGAAAGTTATCTGATGTGGAAAGACTGGATTAGTTGGAGGACAAACCGATAATAATTGGTCTGCCAGCGTCCATGCCTGCCACTGTCACTGATTTCAGTTGTACCTGCCATGACACCTGCAGGTCAGGTGCCCTCCGAGGCCTGTTTACAGTCAACAGGCTCTGTTTGGCTGTGGGATGTTCACATCTGGGAAACATCAGGCGCACGGAAATGGGCAGTCTGTCAGCTCACCTTCCTGTGGTCGGCTGCTGCTTTAGTCTAAAACTTGACCACGTTGACCCCTCCTGTGTTTTGTGGTCACGCTTCATTTTGAGAGTCCATGTTCCCATCTGTAGATGCTCTATACATAGTTTGTTGAAGGTTTGTTGACAGTATTTCTATCTGTTGATAAGCAACTGCTTGCTACTGTTAGGTATAGGTTTTGAATTAGGTTTAGGGTTGGTGTAGTGGTTAGGGTTAGGTTTTGAATTAGGGTTAGGATAAAGTTTTATGCTAGGCTAAGAGTAAGGGGTTAGTATATACTTAAATCTGACTGATCAGGATATAACCTGTAGAGGATCTACAAAAACACTTTTGGGACTCTCATTATAAAGTGTTACCCTTTTTTATTGAAGTGTATGGAATGCATATTTTAAATAAATATCTATGCAAGCATTGCTAAGGGTGCTTTGAATGAATCACGCCCTGGAGCAAGACATCGTAATATGTTCTACCGTGAGACTGTCTAAACAACTCTGGACTCCAAGCTAATTGAAGTACCTTGAGGACCAGGTGCAGAAGAAAAGAGTGAGCAGTGAAAATGCTCAAGCTGTATACAGTGTGGGATTGAATAGCGTAGCAGGAAAAAACACTTAGAAGTATTTGGTCTGTGGAACAACTAAGATAGCAGAATTCTAGGCATTTCCATTTAACTTCCTGGTTTTCCAGAGATCCTGTTTGGAGGATTACAGGTTTCCAGATTATTCCCTGCTGATTCCAGGAGTCATCCAACTGGAATATTTTGGAAAACCAGGTAATTTGCACACAGAGAGGCCATGTACACTTTTCCATTCAAGATGTCGACCAATGAATATCATCATATGGATAGGGCAACCAAACCTTGTGGTTAGAAGATATGACCAGAAACTGAAATGTTGCTAGACTAAATCCCCAAGGTGAAAAATCTGTTCCATCTTATGAGCAAGAGAGTGAACAATAATTGTTCCTGTTGTTTGCTTTGCATAGAAGGGTCTGATAAATTACCTTTGACATACTGATACAACATATAGCTATAGAAATTGAGAAATGCAAATAGGCCGGTTTCTTCCAAGCCTATTTATTTTCAGGTCACCTACTGAGGACAGTCTAATCATGCTACTTTAGTTGCTTGGCTCAGTCATACTATCAAATAACAGTAGACTGTCAATCACGTATGCTCCCCTAAGTCAAAAGTCTGTCAAAATCAACTGCTATAAGATCACCTAACCTGCCCCGTCAATGATCCTAATCTTATTCCACCTTATTCTGTCACATCATCTTTTTCTTAATTTCATTCTCTTAACGTGCCACATGAACTTTCTCAACCTAAGCCAAATTCTCCTAACCAAAAACATTAAATATGTCAACATTGTCCTCATTCTCCTAACCTGCCACATTAATTCTCCTAACCTGCGACACTGGCTCAGCTACAATACTATAATACAAGGAACAGACAAGAGTAACATGAAATAGGCTAATGATCCTCACGTCCCAGGTTATGACCATACACCGTGTCTTTATCTATGTACCTATTCTTAGACACCCTCTAGTCATGCAGTCACCCATAGTTAGAGTACTGCTCTTCAGACAGGCTACAATAAATGTTCAAAGGCCAGAAGACAGAAATTATAGAAAGATCTTTAAAGATTTTTTTTGAAAGGATCTCTGCTGTGAATTATAATGGTTTACCATTTGAGGCCGTTGCCAGCACCTTGACAACTCTGGACTGATTATTTTGACTTAAAATGGCAGAGAGAGCTCTCCCCACAGTGGGCAACCACTTAAGCACGACATAGAAGAATTCCTTTGTTAAGTATTTATGTCACACTTAAAGGATTATAAAAGCAGTTGAAAAGCACAAGGAATAATGTTTGGAGTCGTCTACTGAGTCATGTTGGTCCTGGAACCAATTGCGAACTGAACCATAACATGATTTATGAGACAAAATTAGCGACGTTGCCTTCTAACTGAGAAGGAACGGCACTACAGCAGGTTAGGGCAGAACACTGGGCTGCTTGAGCCTGATCGAGTCAGGGAGGAATAATCATAGAAATCCACAGTAGGCGTAGGAGTTTTGAACACATCCCTCTGTGTTACTGAGTAAATATTTCCCTGTACGGTTTCAGTCCGCTAGCTGTATCTTGATGCTCGTTACAAATGTACTTTGATTTGCATGAACTGATCTGAGATCTGGGATGAGTTACACCCATTTCAATGACAATGAAGTTGACCCCTGATCCTACCTCAAATCAACGACCTCTGTACTCAGTCTTGTCCTCTGAGACACTTGCTGATTACACCCTAATTTCTAAACTATATGGCTTCGCTAAACTCCTTTGACTTACATTGTCATGCCTGGACCGTACACGATTGGCTGGACTGGAATAGGGAATATGTCAGCTCCTAGATGAGACAGAGCATGCATCACAAATGCCACCCTGCGCCCTATTCCCTATGGGCCCTGATTTGAATGCACTGTGAATGGAACAGGGTGCTATTTGGGGCACATACAGTGTGTTTCAGTGTTCACGTTAGATGCCATATTTCATAGTTTCTGTCATTTTCATCATAAATCCCCTCTCCTCCAAATCTCTCTGTTAAATCTATTGCACGTAGGGCTGTCGGAGTCTTCCTCACATTGATAGGCCTGTTGGGATAAATCACTGGAGAGGATTTCAAACCGAGATGGTTCCCATACATCTCACATTTTATAGTGTTTCGGAACTGTCCCTCTTGATATGTCTTTGGTACGGTGACAACATTTTAATGGGGTGGGTTTTGGTTACTGGGAAATTTGGGAATAGGACGCATTGACCTCTACTGGACAGGTTTGGTACTGCTGATTGTTCTGTGAATAAATGCCACAACATACATAGCCAAATGTCCTGTTGAAGTAATGTCAGTATTGACTTTAAAAGAGGGGAACCTAATTTTCTACATCCATTGTTGGACATTTAAGTATACAATAATGTGACTTGTGAATGTCACCATGAACTTTCTCCAGATCTGACCAGACCATTTCTTCACACTCATTACTCAGCTTTTGTCAAAAAACCCCAGAAGGAACACCACTTTGTGGTTGCAAAGAGAAGGGTCCCTGCTTTAAACCATATGAAAATAATGTTGTCATAATGTGAGAAGAACAAAGTGTAAAATGACTGTCTGTAGAAAGATCCACAGAAATAGAAATGCCAGCGAGCTGTCAATCAAGCTCGGGAATTTCAGGGGACACCTCCTGAATAGCTCGAAGGGAGAGCGAGGAGACGAGGAGAAAAAGGAAGAGTAAGGTGATTGGAGAGCAGTGGACAGCGAGAGGGGGAGAACCCACGGCCTCCACATCCCCAGGCTACACATTCCTTCAGGACTTTAAAGTGTTTCTTTGGCTTTTCTTCTGGAATAATTTCCAAACAGATTTCCATTAGCATAACACCACTGACAGACTTTCTATAGGCCTCTCAAGCCAGTGCTGAGGAAGCTCCTATGAAAATGTACTTCATAAATCTAGCAATAACTTAACACTGGGAGATGTTGAGACAAAATGCAATATTCTAAAATTTGATAAATTACAAATTGCAAGAACAGATTATTTTGGAGACACATTAAGAGTAAATAATTTAACCTGTATGAATTAGACGGGCTAAATACCAAAGACAAAAGGATTGGATTGAACAAGTTATCAGGTTCAGCACTCTCAAATAAATGGTCTGAAACAAATCCAAACAAACCCAAACACAAACAGAAAGAAAAAAATATATATTCATTTCTGCTACAATGCATATTCTCAGGGATTTTATGCGTTATCATATATAGACAATGGGCAAAGTTAGAGGAGAGAGTTTTTGCTGGAAGAGCTCTGTGCTGGATTCAAATCCACCCCTCTATATAGGTGCTGCACCTTCAAAATACTGTTAAATCAACGGTTTTATGTAACAAACGGTTGAGTAAAATGCTCAACATGTGAACCTTGAAAATGAGAAAAGGGTCATTGATGAGGATGAGTCAGGACATGGACCAGCTCTTCAGTTTGGTGATCATGATAAATGTCCTGTCAGGGAAGTCACTGACATGTTTAAAATGTTTACATGCGGCCCCTATATCTCTGGCTCGGGGATCTGAGGGGTAAGCTGGCGAGTTGGGGATGTACAGCCCCCCTCCAGGTCTCCTCAGAGCTAGTGTTACAGCACCACATACATCACCCTGACATGCTGACCCCCCCCCCCCGGCCCACCGGTGCCCCCCCACACATGATGATGACATATTTGCTATTCCACTCAGTGTGGGGCACTAGTCATCATTCTTGGTATCCCAGACAGACAGACGTACTGAAACACAGACAAACAGACAGGAAGAAAGACAGACTGACACACCGACAGAATGACAGACAGACACAGAGACACAGAGACAAACAGACAGACACAGAGACAGGCAGACATACAGACAGACAGACACAGAGGCAGACAGACACAGAGACAGACAGACACACAGACAGACACACAGACAGACGTGATCAGATTCAGCCAGCAGCGGCATCTCTCTCATTCACGTAGGTAGGACCCTCATAAACCACCGATAACACCACTGTGCCCTCTCCATGGGCACGGGCAGAGGGTAGAACATTAGAGCATGAAGAGTCTGAGATAGGAGTCCGACACATTTCGTGTAACCACTATGACTCCTTTACCAGTTGTGTGGTACAGACTCTCCTGCCACTGGATAACTGGGCCTGTGGTTGTTCACCGAGCCCCGGCACTTCAGCTTCTGCCCAGGAGTCGGACTGGAAGGCCTCTTCTCTCGGCGGAACTCCTCTTTCCTCCCTCTTCACCCTCCCTCCTGCCCCCTCTCCTCCCGTGGGTAATGGACAGAGGAGGAATGTGAGGTGGAGGAAGTGAGTTTCCTCCAGGCGGTGGGATATCAGGAGAGGAGCGGGTGAGAGACGACAGGCTGCCAGATGACAATGGGGGCCAGGACAGGTCCTGAGTGCTGCCCGGGGGGCTGAAGGAGTGCTCAAACCGGCACGCCACCCACCACCCAGACCATACTCAAATAGACCTGGGCCTTTCCCAACCAGACCTGGGCCTCTCCCAACCAGACCTGGGCCT
>JACXGI010003042.1:43530-66772 GCA_016801175.1 Esox masquinongy | reverse complement strand
ATCAGAGCAACCTGGGCTCTCATAACACCTGAGCAGTGCCACAGACTGATCGACTCCATGCCACGCCGCATTGCTGCAGTAATTCAGGCAAAAGGAGCCCCAACTAAGTATTGAGTGCTGTACATGCTCATACTTTTCATGTTCATACTTTTCAGTTGGCCAACATTTCTAAAAATCCTTTTTTTGTATTGGTCTTAAAGTAATATTCTAATTTTCAGAGATACTGAATTTGGGATTTTCATTAGTTGTCAGTTTTAATCATCACAATTAAATGAAATAAACATTTGAAATATATCAGTCTGTGTGTAATGAATGAACATAATATCCAAGTTTCACTTTTTGAATGGAATTACTGAAATAAATCAACTTTTTGATGATATTCTAATTATATGACCGGCACCTGTATATTTGTATTTAATTTTGAACAATTTGCTGATTTTTTTTCGCTATGACAATATAGCATTTTTTGGTATTGATCAGTGGCAAAAACTACTAATTAAATCCATTGTGATTATTCACTTACAGCCCAGTCTTCCGCCAGCCATTCGGCCTATTGACTACCAGCAGGTTCTTTCTTCCCTCTCCCGCCTCTTTTTACCAGTCTCTTTGATTACCCTACCATCAGTCTCTTCTGTCATTGTCGTCTTGCTCAGGGATGAATCCTGACTTGATAAATGTCCCATCTGTACCACATGCATTATGCATCAAAATGACAATGTGCATGAACATTCCCCATCTCAAGGTCAAGAATTTTAATGCTATGGAGCTAGTTAGGACTCCCTTTGTGGTCTGTGAGCCTTCGAGTTGGGTTTAAATTTGTGTCAAGTACATGTTTTTTTTTTTAATGTATTATTCCATTGGTTTGGCTGCACAGGGAAATCAAGTGTATCAAAATCCATTAAAGGAGTTTGACCAAGTTCTAATTTGTCTGTCTGCCCACCTGTCTGTTCGTCACCATCTCCGCTCCCTCACCTCCTCCCCCTTCGCCCAGTTTGACAGCAATGGAGATGGCCGCATTACCTTGGAGGAGCTGAAGGAGAGCATGAAGGCCCTGCTGGGCGAGAAGCTGAAGAAGGGCGAGCTCGAGGAGATCCTCCAGGACATTGACCTCAACAAGGACGGTGACATTGACTTTGACGGTGAGATGGGGGGGGGCAGGCGAAAAGGGGAGTTGTTGAAGAACAGGAAGGGGATGAGGGTACGGGCGGGGGAGATTCTTTGGGTTAGGAGAGGAGAAGGGAAGAGGGAATATCAAGGGGCCCTTAACCCAATGTGGCAGGTGTTAAACTAAAGGAAAAACCAACAGTGTCTCACTAAGGTGTTGGGCCACCACAAACTGCCAGAACAACAATGCGCCGTAGATTGCCATTGATTCTTCTACTACCATTCCTCCAAAAGACATTCCCTCATTTGTTTTTCTGATGATGGTGGTGGAGAGCACTGTAACACTTAGATCCTTCCCTCTGGCCATCTTGATCCATAAATCAATTGTAACTGGGCCTGTTCAGTATTTTTTACATGCATCAGAGCATGACAGGATGTTTAACTGGTTAATCCGAACTTCCTGTACACCTGTATGGAAGAATCAACAGTCATTATTTTCCTCCACTCCTTTACTCATTTATTCCTTTAATTTAATTTGTCACCAGCAAGTTCAAAAGCTAATGAAGTCACATGCTCCAGCTTCCCTTTTCCATTGAAAACCATAACTTGGGGAGTGAGATGCCCAAGAAGACAATGGTTAAAAGAAAGAGGTAGAGGAGGGAAATATGGGATGTGGTAGGAGTGGGGGATATGAGAACATACAGGAGGTAGGTCCTAGGAGACGGTGTACGGGAGGAGAGGGCAATGAAAGTGGATATAACCCAATGCAATCGGTAGTGCATTAACGCAATCGATACGCAACCAGTGCGCGGGTGCTCAGTCACACAAGGAACGTACACCTTCGGGCAGCTTAAGGACTTTTGACAGAGCACACACGCACTTGCATGTGCACATAGCAATAACAGTAGGTTGCAATGCACGTCTTTTCCGTGTCAAGTCACTCAGTAAGGTACACGCCCGCTTGTGTTTGCGAGGCTGAATCAATGATAATTTTAAACATGTCCGTGTTATCTGGGGATCAATAAGCTGTTGGCCTACGCGCTGTAAACAGTTCGTGGGACGAAACAACTAGCCTACCTCTAATGATTAATACTGAGCCCTCCAGCCATCCCCCAATAAGTCATTGGCCTTGAGCACCT
Source organism: Esox masquinongy (assembly GCA_016801175.1). Classification (NCBI taxonomy): domain Eukaryota; kingdom Metazoa; phylum Chordata; class Actinopteri; order Esociformes; family Esocidae; genus Esox; species Esox masquinongy. The sequence continues at coordinate 64,529 of JACXGI010003042.1, read as the reverse complement.
ACTGTAATGAATAGCGTGCCATTTAGTCTATAGCAGTCAATCTACAGCGACGTGATTTTAAAAAAAAAATCATTCCAGAATTAACCAAGGCTGGATCCGAGTGTCGCTGTGGGCTACTCCATGTCATTGCCGCCATGTGTTCGAAAACTGTTCGCGGCGTACCGACTGTGATTGATTTTCCAGCAGAGAGATTGTCTGGTTGTGTTCTTAAGTCAGGCCCCAGTGATGTCAATCGTGTTTGTTGGCATGGGAAGCGTTCACCCCAAGCAAGTGTGCCAGCGACATCTTTCTGGTAGAGCAAGCAGTTTGATAAGAGTTGTGCTTCTTTCTGATCTTCAATTATCTCGCACCTGTTGTGCTGTTGTTGCTACGAGGCAAGGCCATACCCTAATCGTGATTGGATATTGGAAGGGAAGAACAACGTGGTAAAACAAAATATATACGTAGATAAAAAAATTACCCGTAGGATCAGAATGATGAATTGGAGCACCAATAGCTGCATAACCACAATGTGATTCACAGGTGAATCGACAGGTGTTTGATTGACATGCGGGACAACAACCGAGGGTGCCGGTGACTGCCGCGAAATCGGTGACACTCCGTTAGCTGTTTGACTCGGAGAATTTTAGTGTAAATAGACGAGCTGGAAAACAGTCATTGGGTTGATGCTGAATTTTAAATAGGACTAAAATGTTTTGTTATACGGCCACACTGTGTACCAAGTTTTCACTAACAAATGGCTTTTTTAATGGAAGGTGGGCTACTCCGTACCCGTACCGTGTTCATTGTAAATGGGTAATCCAGGTACTACCATAGGACTGTAAAATATAGGGTCACCCTCAAAACGAAAATGGTCCCATCCTCATGCCGACACCCCCGTGAAGGCATTGTTCTGAGCACCAGCAAACCAATCATCTCCGAGCTTTTTTAATTAACTGCGGTTCAGAATGGGAATGACATCATGTCACTATTATCTCACCAGGGTGAGTGCTATTGGTCTCTGACGCATTTTAATGAGGGCAGATATAGCATTGGGTTGGGGCTTATCTCGTTCCCTGTGATATCTGGGGCCCCTGTGGTTCTAATCACTAGTGCATCTGCTCTTTCTCTGTCCTCCCCCCTACAGAGTTTGTCATGATGCTGTCATCAAGGTAGCCCGCCTCAGCTGTCAAGCCAAAAATCACAAACAAGGTGTGGATGGGATCTGGATAATTAAACCAAAAAGGAACATCATCCTTCTTTGTCATTACAGGGTAGAGTTGTTTATATTTTCTGTATTAACAGTTTATTACATCCAGATCTTAATACTTTTGAGTGTACTTAGATTTGGGTGTTGCAATTGATTCCCAATAAGTACGATTGTAAGATGTAGATTCAACCCATTTTTCTCACAATACATATGATTTAATAAATGCATCAGAGGGCAAAAGGTGAGTTATGAAACAAGACTAGTGTTAGGCAAATATAACATGGAGCTGGTGGGTCTTGGTCACCACCTTGTGGAAGCCTTCTGAACAACCAATAGAATACATAGTACTGAAAGTACCAAGAATTAATGGCATAAATCCTGAAGAATAACAATAAATCCTGAAGAAAAACAATGGAATACAGTCCAGCCATACATATAGATACATACATTAAGACTTCTTGAGGCCTGAGGCTGAAAAAAACAATGTGCATTTATTGTTGAAAATGTATAACTTAAACATTAAAGCAAAAAGCAAACCTTGCTTCAAAAACAATAAAAAAGTTTGTATATCATTTTTTTTTACAAATCATTTACACAAAACAGAGGTGTGGATTTACATTGTACACACTGAACAATTCGAGCCATCGGGCGACCCAAGGAAATGAAGAATTTACACAAACGACTATGACAAAAGGAATGCTAATCAATGCAATGCACAGTTCATAGTAAAATGCTTAAATGGCATAAGGCAAAAGTTAGTCCGCAAAATATAGCCCCACTGGATACATCCACCTAATATTCCTTTGTAATGAACTCCAATACATGAAAAAATACTGTGTCAAAATATTGCTAGTTCCCTGGCAGTCAAAATATATAGTTATATCGGTCCTTCAAAAATTCAGTTTACTACAGATTTAAACAGGAAGTTGAAACTTTTGGCTTGAAAGAAAGACTGGAACTCCAGTCACATGGATAACTTACAAGTTTCTCTCGGGAGTCAATAACTCATAATGGGAAACATCCCCACTCCAATATCAACAAGCTTCCTATGCCTTAGGGGTTCAAAATGTTACAGACCAGAGAAATGACAACAAAACCACAAAGTAACTTATTTTGGAAGTTTAGATTTTTTTAAAAGTGCCTTTCTTTCAGCTGAGGAAAAAAATTAAAGAGCACAGATTTTGTGGGTTTCTTTACGCCACCATTCCACGTCTGTAGTGACACTACAGACAGGGCCAAACGGCCACCGCAAGGGTTTTATTTCTGATGGTTTGGAAGAAAGAAGAAAACAAATGGAAGAAAAGGAAAAGATTGGAGATTTCAAAAGAAAAGGAAACCTTTCTCTTTCACAAGGGTCCTTCACTGCCACCAGGTGGCAGGGATGAAGGAAATTGTCCATTTGCTAGACATGGAAAAGTACCAGAGAGAAGTAAGATTCACACCTTCTGTTTTCAGTGTTGTTAGAACGACACGTTCCTACTTCTTGGGCTTAACGGTGTACACAAACAATTGTAGAAGCCAATCCCTTCATTGGTTACCACTAATCAATGTACAATTCATCCACCCCCTCCCACACACCCCAGTCCTCTATCTGAAACAATTTCAGCCTTTGTTTTTCACGGTAGCACCTCCACCCATAGAAAGAAACGCGCACCACCCACCCCGCCATCAACCGGGCTCAGAGAGACGGTGGACTGTTTGGGTCGTCTTCGGCAGAAATCTGATTTATACCACATTAGCATTTGAGTCATTACGCAGGCTCCCTTATCCAGAGAGAATTACAGTTAGTAAATTCATTTTAAGGTGGCTAGATGGGACAATCGCCATCAATCTATTTTCCTCTCTCTACATACAGGGTGGCTCCGGGCTCATTGTGAGGCTGAATTTTGAAAGAAAGGCCTTTCTTGTTTTTAACATGCGTGCACACACGCACACACAGAGAGAGAGATAAGCCATGTATTTCAGCCATCGCAAAATCAAAAGAGATAAGATCGCCACTGGAGGGGACAAACCCGACTGCTTTGACCTAGGTCGCTACAACAGTCAGGGTAGAGTAAGAGAGGCGGACAAAGAGAGAGGCGGACAAAGAGAGACACATATCAAGAAAAAAAAAACACGATGTCAGAATATCTCTCGCTAGCTTCTCGCAGATGTAGCCTAACTGGAGTGTGCAGCAGTGACCTTGTGGCTTGGCGTTATCGCTTCGGTGTGTGTGTGTGTGTGTGTGTGTGTGTGTGTGTGTGTGTGCGTGCGTGCGTGCGGGGGGGGGTGCTGGGTCTTGCAGGTGTCACAGAAGTGTTGTGCGCTTCTCGGCGAGAGGTCTAGTTGAGGTTTCCCGATCCAGGTGTCACGCAGAGACACATCTCACGGTGGATAAATAACAATGGGTCATTGGTGTCTCGGCAACAGTGGGGAGCCTGGTCAGGTCTACTGGGTCGCAGGAGGCGAGGGCGAAAGGTTCTGGATCTTGGGGAGGAGGTAGTCGGTATTGCGGGGTGGACACCAGAGGCGGTAGGAGATCTCAGCCCTGTGTCAGCGCCAGTGTGGATCGTTTTCTGGCGTGGGTCAGCGCCGTTGAAGCAGTCTATGTTCAGTTCCAACATAGTTCATCTGCGAATCCATCCTGGCCACTGGGTTACTGGTATGAATCATCCATCAGTGTTTTCATTGATTACATAAAAAAAAAAAAAAAAAAACGATGTCCGGCCTCAAATTTTTTTCCCCCCTCAATTAGGTCCTTGAGCCATCTCTGTGTTGGAAGCTCGGCTTCTACTCGCTGGGGATGCTCTGCAGGTAGGAGAGGATGTGCTGGATCTTGACGAGGCGCTCCCGGAGCGTGGTCATGGAGAGCACTGACAGCTGGTAGCGGGGGTCGATGGGCAGCACGGCCAAGAGCCACCAGCAGCATGCCGGCCCGTCAGCAGTCGCCTGGAAAAGGGGGGGGGGGGGGTTAGCGGGAACATCCAGACACTTTAGGAACGTCCTGAAACCACAGTCCCCTCAAAAAGGTTTTGTCTTTAAACGTCGGTTAGCCGTGACTGCTGTTTATTCTTTCTCCTGATTGGACAGGTTTAAACTTTACGGACTTTACCTTTCCATTTCATTGGCAACACGTAAAACCAGGAGACAGCAACGATCCGAACGATAGACATGTATTTACTTACGAGGCTTCTAATCTACAAACTGACGCTTAACAACCTCATTATATAACTGACCCAAAGAACTCTGGAAACGGCTGACACGGTGAATTAGCTATAATCCAAAGCCTCCAGAAACTAATCAGCCACTTATTGGGAGACGGCGTGTCGGAGGTGCCTGTTGTTTAGTAATCCCCGTTTCATCCCGGATATATTAACAGACGCACATACACGCCCAAGGATTCGGCGCACGCTTTTTAGAAGAATGGGAAGGTAAGAGTGTTCGCGACAACGAGCGCGTAGGGAAAAAACGATGGAAATGAAAGCTAGTTTTGACTACGGTTTATACCCCGGGCACCAACACTCCGTCATTCATCAGTGCATCTCTAGACCTCCATATATAGCGACCTAAGCACACGTTATCCCAAGTATGCAACTGCGCTGTTCCAGATACTCCATGAACAATGCAAGGGGTCCAATAGATATGTATTTTCCTATTGTCAGGCTATGTGTAGGTGTGAGCGTGTTCATTTTATTTAGAAGAAAGGGCATGGTTGGAAGGCAGGGTTGTCTTAAGGACACCCCTGTGATGTAGCAGTTATCTCCACAGGATTAGCTAACACTTAGAGATACCCAGAATGTTCTCTTATAGGTCAGTAGGGCAACACGCCACACAGATCTCTAACACAGCATTAGCCGAGATACTTCCTGTGGGTCTTTTCCAATAAGCAACCAAACGGAAAAAATCTGCCTGAAACGAGGCCTACCCCAACACTCGCTGTACCGATTCGCTAAGGGCTGCACTAAAGGAGCGCTGTGCTGTGGGGATGCGGCTCGTGTTTAAGCTCTTACCTGGATGTCAGGCTCTCTCTCGGGCATGGGGCCAAAATGCTGCAGGATCTGATTGCGGAAGCGGTTCTTGAGGTTCTGGAACCAGGTTCGCGCCTGCTCGTACACGGCGTCGTGAAGCTGCTCCAGCTGTGTCAGCTCCTGGCCGTCTCGCACCTGTCAAATCGACCAAACAATCCATCTGTATTATACAGCCGAGGTGTTACTTTGGACCACTAGTTGTAAAAGTGGCGCTGTTGAGCCAAAATGGGTCCCTCGAAACTGTACCCTGTCATGTATGTGCAGATATGTGCCTCATGTTATCAGATCCACTTGCTTTCATAGCTGTCTGAGGTATGATATTTATCCTACTTATAGATAATGCACACAAGCAAGTAATTATGAAGGTGCTCACACCTAAATATAATTTAGTTTAAATGTTTGTGCTTTTTTTCTCCATTTATTCTACACCCACAGCCCCCCCCACATATATGAGAAAAACACGACGTATAAAAACCAAACCATCCGTGTTATTTCCAGAGACAGAGAGACAATGTCTTCCTACCCTGGTATCCTCCAGATACTCGATGTCGGCGATGGAGTAGCCATCCCTCATTCCGCGGGTTAGCACCCGGAACCTCTTCCCCCCGATGGTGTCCACCACGGAACGCCCGTCTGGGAGGAAGTGGACGCTCCGGATGATCAGCATGCAGCCGTAGTCCACAAACCTGGACGGGAATGCTCACGTTTAGTTCACAACGTTAACGTTTGTCGTGTGGCGACTCGACGCCGCCGAGGTAACGTTGCGTGTGTGGCCCAGTCGCCTGTCGTTATCGTTTCTTTATTCTCACAGATTTGAGGGAGTGTGTGCTCAAACCAGGGCAACTAGGGCTGTCGAAATTATTATGTAATTAACTGATAGCGATTATTTGAGCCAGATCGCAATTATTTTTATGAAAACAATCTTTTTGCACTACATTTAGATTCCAAAATCATATGTTTTGGGGTAAAAGCGAGTTTTACACCAATGTTAGAAATGTCTCAAATACCATGCGAATGGTCAGTTTCAATCGGTTAGGATGTCTGGGCCAGGGGTGCAGCAGAGTGTTTGACCGCTCTGCGGAAAGTTATAGGTGCAGATAATTCGCTGAAATTAATTTGCTTCTCAATTTCAGTATGTTTAAACCCAGTTTAGAATTGTTTTGCAATGCAATGTTATGTAATTTCGCTGCATTATTAGTTAACAGGCAAACGGGTTTCAGTCGCCTATTTGTCGTATCACCTCTGATCGACAAAAGAAAATACACAAGCGTGGGAAATATTTGTATTAATATTGTAAGTTGAATTTTGTCATTTCCATCCATATTTTTTAATTAGATAATGTGCATTAAAATGCAAATATAGAAATATCTGTTGTCCCATTGCGTATTTAGGCCTACGTTGGAAAATAAAATCGTCCTTGTACATGTTTAACTGAATGAATCAATTGAGCATTCAAAAAAGTTTTGCTATGTTAGGAAGACCTACTGTACATAACATTTTTGGAATGAGCTATTTCAAATGACTACCCTATAATAATATGTGCAGCAGAGCAAGAGGTGAAATGTTACTATGCGCAGGAACAGTCTATTGTTGTTGCTTTGCAGTTGCATTTGGTGTAAAGCAATCGTTTACAGCATGGATTTAGTGGTGGTTCCAAAGCCGAACCCAACTGCAACGCTCTGGGTGCATTTTGGTTTTAAGCCATTTGAAGTAATTATTTGGAGGAGCCGAATTGTCGGATTTGCTCCAGAAAGGTGGCGATCAAAAACACGAACACCACAAATCAGAAGAACCATCTCCGGATCACCATGTGAATTCTTACAATATTATTAGGCTTGCACTGCAATAGTGGCATAAAATAAAAAATATAGACAATTAACAGTTAACCGCAATTATTTGTGTGACAATTAATCGTCAACTAAAAGGTCATAATTGGTACCTTATATTCTGTGTGAGTGAAATGGAAGAACCATGTAGTCTGCCTACCCTTTCTGGGCGTCGTTGATACACATCCCAAACTGACGCATGCCCGTCTCCATGCAGCGGCGGATCATGAGGCGGTAGCGCGGCTCGAAGACGTGCAGGGGGCAAGGCACGGTCGGGTAGGCCATGGTACACACGAAGATGGGCACGTTCTTCATCAGACTGGGGGAGGGCGGGAGGAAAGGGTGAGCCAGCACGCAGTCACTCAAATTTATTTCGATTCACAAAATTCCAACATAACAGTCGGCGCAAAGAACTTCCTCCGATGCGTTTTCTATGATATTTGCTACACTGATTTCAATAGACATTCTAGGTTCATTCCATGTTAGTGGGAGAACTCACTCTGAGAGCTCTTGGGACTCCTCCAGGTGCCGCTCCAAATGCTCTTTAGACAGGTACTGCTTTATCACTCTGTCCAGCACAGGGGTCACTACGTACTTCCGGGCTGCTAGATACTAGGAGGAATGAAGGAGGGAAAAGAAAGGAAGAAGAAAACGAAAGATTAGGCCTTATTTTTGAGGACATTTAAGGTGTTGCCCAAGCTAAGTGTCTCAATCTGCACTGCAAATTGCTCTCTATATTCCCAGATTAGTGCACTCATTTCAGTACCAAAACCACTTGGCGGTGGCGTCTACCTCTTTGAGGCTCTCCTTGCAGAGAGGGCACTGGGACGTGTGGTCGAGACAGCGCTCCAAGCAGCTCTTACAGAAGGCGTGACCGCACGGCGTCGTCACCGGCTCGTAGAACAACCTCATGCAGAGGGAACATTCCAGGTCGTTGGGGTCCAGCAGATCCCTGGGCACCTCTCTGTGGCCCCGGGCTGAGGCTCCGCGGCTCGCCGAACCACCTACTGCTACGGAGCGGGGCGGCAAGAGAACGCCAGGCATTTTACTCCAGCGTATGCGGATAGGCGCACACAGCTCAGGCAAACGCGCAATCCATTGGATTATTAAAAAGGTGTTACAATTTCCTGTGTGTTTTTATTTCAAGGCATTTATTTCTGTTTGCCTACTCCCTTGCCGTATTTAAATTCTTCCTAGAAATCAGTCTCATTGAGGTCACAAAAAAGCGTTACATAATAATAAAAAAATATATAAATTAGCTAAATCGCTTAGCTCTACTAGCTTTACAAGCATTAGTGGCTAACATAATGCCTTGGACCAGGGCTAGTGTGCCTTATGAATTAACGATGTACTGGCGGCAGTTCGGGTTCTGACCCACCTCCTTGTTTCTTATGCTTGCTCCCATGGCTGTAGACGACGTGTGGTCCGCCCTCGGACGTCGACAGCTTTCTCTTCAGCAGCGTGCCTTTCTCCTGGTCCCCAAGTTGGGGCGCGGAACACACGCGTTTAAGACCCTCCGACACAACAGCCAGACCGCAGTCCGCTCCGTTCCCTCGCAGTGAGCGGGTGCGGCTGAGGCCCGAATGCTCCAGATTCTCAGAACCACCCGACTTCTGGACAGAATTGCGGGGGGAGGGGCAAAGATGAAGAGAAAAACAATGGTGAAAAGTGAAAATGTTGTTAGAGAGAGAGTTAAGAAAGAGAGGCAAGGAACAAGAAAAGGAAGGGGAGGGAAATGGAGATAGAGGTGAAAGGATGTTGAAATAGACAGGAAAAAATAAGAGGCATTTCCTTAGAGCTAGGCTTGGTCTAAATGTTGTAACCAGGCACATGAGCTGGGAGTGAGACAAGAATTGTGAGCGGCATTTTCCCCGAACCACACCAGTCCAGTTCGTACCGCATGCTGGGTGTCCTTGGCAGGATGGGGCGAGGCGATGCGTGCCTGGGCCTGGTTCAGGGCGGGATGCCGGGCTTTGGCTTGGGAGTCCGTTGCTGGCATTTTACTGCGTAGGTGTGGTGAGGTGATGTGCGCCGTCTCCCTCAGGCCTACTTTCAAGTTCTCACCGGATGGAGACAGCAGGTTGTGCAGTATCTGTGGAACGCATTCAATTAGCAATTGCAATCAGAAGAAAAATCCCCAAAATGGTCAACGATACATAAATGACAAACAATACATTCAGTTCGCGTGGTTGTTGCCCTTTCTGTGTTACTTCTTTCTCCTGTGATTCATCTTATAAATCAATGTTATTCACCACTTTCTTATGGGGCTTTCTCATGGGGCTTTCTGTGTTCTGGGTCAGGATTTCATTTTGTCTTTCTCTCTCTGTGTCCATTACATCCTTTATAATACCAACGACCAAGCAGGTCATGTTATAATGAATATAAAGGTAACCCTCATCCACTCCACTTTACACACAAAATGGGTGTTTTTCTAATTGCCGACCTGAGGCTCATCCAGCATCAATAGAAAGGGGATTTCAACTAGGTCTGAACCAGTACTATCAAACAACTGATCTACCCACTTAGGTGAGACACACGCCTTTAAAATACTATCCACACAAAAATCACACAGTGCCAATCTTACACATCTAGATCTATTCAATCTAACCTTCTGAATAGATCTAGGTTTCAGACAATAACCTTCCTGAGGTGTAAAGGCTGGCACGCGCCAAACCAAACATCGCTTTTCTGAAATGTCAAGACTGCACATACAGCTCCAGAAAAAATTAAGAGACCACTGCACCTTTTTCTTTCCTTAACAAAAAAGTAAAAAAGGAAGGTTTTGAGTGAGGAACAGAAGGGTTAAAATTAAAAGACCACTGCAATTTGAACGCTTCTGTTCCTCACTCAAAACTTTCCTTTAACTTTTTTGGAAAGAAAAGAAAAAGGTGCAGTAGTCTGCACCTTTTTTCCGGAGCTGTATATTGCATTTCATAGGCCTATTTTCTCACTCTACAAGAACAACATTTGACACACACTTGGGAACCCTGATTATGATTATGTTCAGACCACATTCCACATCGTTCACGGAAAACAATCTGTCAAACTTGATCTCACTGAAAAATTCCCGGCACAAAACAGACATCAGCATAAACGCCTAATCAACCAATCATATCGCACAACAACTTCAGCCACGTGGACTGTTGAGCAGTCTTATTCCCCAGACTTTCAATAAAAACTAGTTTGTTTTGAAAAATAAATTTTTATTACACTAGCTAAGTGAAGTAACATCGGTGTTGTAGGCTGCAGGGTGGGCAAGCTTCGGTTGCATAACAATAATTCAGTTAAATAACTTAAGTAGCTGGCTCTGGCTAAACTGGATGTTTGTTACTGATGAATTTCAAGCCACCCCTCGCTGAATTTTGATTAGCTAAAATTTTTTTAAAATTACTAATAATTCCCTTATTAAGGTCACTCATAGAATGATACCTTCACTCCCACAAAGGCCAACTTGAAATAGTTGTTGTGCCAGGTTTACATGCGCAATAGCCTCGAGACAAGTTTGCTAACTTATGCAACCGTTTGTCACAGTAATTTGCTTGTGTCCCAAATACCACCATATTCGCTATTTAGTGCAATACTTTTTACCAGGACCGATAAAGAGTAGGGAACCATTGAGGATGTGTCTTGTCTGAGACAGCAGGGCAAATGTAATTACGGAATGGGAGAGTCACAAGGGTTGACCCGCTGGTGAGCCGACTTTGGTAATTTGATTATAGACTGTAACTGAGAACGTAACATAGCATTTAGTGTAGATCGCCGGGATGTTATGACGAGAGATGAAAACATGATTTCAATGCTTCATTTTTCTGCCTGCTAATTATGTGGAATTTACTGAGACACTATATGGTGTTTAGTGACTAGAGCACAATCACCTCATTATTACAGAAATCCTACATCATAGGCATTCATTGTAACAAAAACCATAAAGTACCAGTCGTTACCAAATACTCTGACCAAATTGATACAAGATTGATTAGTGGTAAAAGGAAACTGTGAAACAAAGTATTACTAAAAGGAGTAGCAAAATGGAGGCCTTGCCACCAATTCCAACAATTATTCAACAGTGTCGGCCAAAAACAAAAAAAGGGCATTCTGCTCTCTGACCTTCCTCTACACAATCTGATACATGATTAGTCATGGAAGCAGAACACACGTCTCATGCACACAGGCCTTGGATCTTCTTCACCTTCGGAAAACATTTGACATTTTTACATTTTAGTCATTTAGCAGATGCTCTTATCCAGAGTGACTTACAATAAGTGCATTTCTCTCGGCCTCTCTTCTCTACTATTTATGTGACTCAGTCAACAAGGCCGCTGTCATACTAATATGTTGCTTTTCTCACGCCACAACCTAAGGGCTTGATTCCATTAGGTTGGTGCTAAGGATAATTAAGTGCCTAGCTAGCCGGCACTAGGCGCACAGTGTTCCCTTTCATGGATGCTAAACAAATCAGTGCCAGTAAATGCAAGCTTGAAATAAGATAATACCTGGCTTCTCATAAAAAAATAAAAAAAAACTGACAAAGGAGCTAAAGGGGTTTGTGGGGCTGAAGCATATTAGTTCAAGGGTGAAAATCTGTGGTTCTGTCCCGTAGCAAGACAGTTTACCCTAATTCATAGATCGTTGCTGTAAATGTACTAAGTTAACTGGTAAAATACACTACATGGCCAAAGGTACGTGGACACCCAACATCACACCTATGAGCTTGTTGGACATCCCATTTCAAAACAATGGGCATTACAATGGAGTTGGCCCTCCCTTTGTAGCTATAACGGCCGCTACTCTTCTGGGAAGGCTTTCCACAAGACTTTGGAGTGTCTGTGGGAATTTGTAACCCATTCAGCTATTTGTGAGGTCAAGCACTGATGTTGGACTAGAAGGATTGGCTCACAACTAAGGAGCATATCCCGAACCCTGAAACACAGCCCCAGACCATTATCCCTCCTCCACCAAACTTTACCACAGGAACTATGCATTCCGCATAAGTAGCGTTCTCCAGGCATCCGCCACATCCAGATTCATCCATCAGACTGCCACATAGTGAAGTATGATTCATGACTCCAGAGAGCATGTTTCCACTGCTCCAGAGTTGGCGTAATTTACACCACTCCAGCCGCTGCTTGTCATTGCATATGTTGATGTGTTGCTTGCATACAGCTGCTCAACCATGGAAACCCATTTCATGAAGCTCCCGACGCACAGTTCTTGTGCTGATGTTGCTTCCAGAAGCAGTTTGGAACTTTGTGGTGAGTAATGCAACAGATAAGTGATTTTTACGCACTACATGTTTCAGCACTTGGCGGCCCCAATCTGCGAGTTTGCGTGATCTATCACTTCACGGCTGGGCTGTTGTTGCTCCTAGATGCTTCCACTTCACAATTACAGCACTTGAATTTGACCGGGGCAGATCTAGTAGGGCAGAAATTTCACAAACTGACTTGTGGCAAAGGTGGCGTCCTGTGACAGTGCCACGTTTAAAGTCACTCAACTCTTTAGCATGACCCATTGTACTGCCAATGTTTGTCTACGGAGATTTCATTGCTATGTGCTGGATTTTATGCACCCGTTAGCAATGGGTGTGGACCTGAAACACCAGAACTCAGTAAGTAGGGGTGTCGACATACTTTTGGGTATAAAGTGTAGGTGTAAAAAAAACAACAATAAAACAACAACAACTGCTTTTGCTCTCAACTCCCTCCATGTCCTTGTCATTGTCTCACCATTTCCACCTCCCGTTTGGCCAGGATGAAGTCCTCGTTCACGGCCAGACAGTGGAGGAACACCTGCAGTGAGTCGTCCGTCTCGCCCATTTCCTGGAGCACCTTGGCTTTCCAGTAGAGACCCTGTGAGGGTGATGGACAAGGGGTAGATGTTACAAACAGTGACTACCTGTGAGAGAAAACTAGGTTACATTACTGAATTTCAGTTAGACAAATACTGTATTTGTTCTGTGGAGGAGATAAAGAATTGCGTTTTGGTTAGAAAACTACATGGCCTCTGAATGACAGAGGGTGAACTGCAAGAGAGGGAGGGAAAGAAAAAGAGAGAAAGACCTGATCCATTTGGTTGAAAGACAAGACAGTGGACAAAGATTAGAATTCAACCACCTTTGTAGACGCAGCCTAGGACAGGACTGACTGATTAACCTAGATTTTTTAATATACAAGTCACCAACTGAATCAGCAGTTTATGGAAAATAATTAATGTAATATATGCCTTATGACTACAAGCTAGTGTCTTCATATTTCTTCGAACCCCAATCATTTTTTATTTCTCCAACTCTTCAATTACCATCCTCAAAGGCACATTTGACCCAAATTGTGCCGTAAGAGTGATGCTGCTCTTAAAGGCTTTTCAGACGGCCAGTGGAGAATCGCTGACAGCCCCTGCTGTTGTGGACAACACAGTGACCTATCACCATGCAGGCTACTATTTCGGATGCGATCGGTCAACGGTGACGGCACCTTGTTAAAAATTGCATTCACGTGCTCACGCGCCTAGGCTTCAATTAAACTTTGCGGGCCACCTCGCTGCGGACAGTGAAAACATTTGGCCTAAAAAAAAAAAAAACCTGCTTTGCGCTGTGCCAAAGAAAAGCCTTAGCTGTGCTTTATCCAAAACAATGTATGGGTTCTCTCAAGCCTCATTGCTTAATCAAGTGATAAGCATTGAATCCAAAGACACTGCGGTGAACAACATTGTTTATAGCACCAAGATGTTCTAAAATAAAGTCTACCGGTTCTTTTTGTGGAGTGCCAGGTAACCCATTTAGTCTTACTAACCCACTTAGACTGGCTAACCCATTTAAATGTATAAACTCCTGGCTGAGCCTCTAATCAGAGTCAGCCTCCACTCCACTCTCCGTGACGCATCACATGGCGTAGTAAATCGCTGACGATTTAACCTGAGGTAGTGGTTTCTAGTTTACTATGTCAAAACACCACAGGGCGGCCCAGTAAGGACAGGGGATAACACGTTTAGAGAGTTTTCTTTCCTGCGTCTCAACATTCTGCCATGGAGCTGAGAGAAAATGTAGATTTAAAGCAGATTTTGGAAATCTTTTCCATTTTGCCAATGTGTAGTTCTTTTGCTTAAACTTAATAACAAACCAATAATGCCCAATTTATAAATTGCTTTTGGAATTTTTAATTGTGTGTTTTAATGATTGTTATGTTTAATAATTATATTACTAACAAATATATAGGTCTGGCCTTTAAACTGAAAGTGCTTTTCCAACAAAAATATATTAAGAAATTTGACACGAAAACTCTACATTATATTAACACAATTTAAGGGAAAAAAATAAACACTTGTGTTAAAAAAACACTTAGTCGACTGTTCGTGACCTACCTCTGCAGAGTGGCTCAAGCTAAGACAGAGTTCGGCATCTTCCAGGGCCAGCCGGTACTGCCGGAGCCCGGTGTAGGCTTCCACCCGCAACCACCGCACCGCCTCATCCGCAGGATCTAGACGGAACGAGGAAAGGACAAATAGACACTTGATAAGAAAGATTTACATTTCCGACAATGCCAATTTCAAAAATGCTTATTCTTTGATCTGGTGTTTTTGGTCTAAAAAACTATTAGTGGAAAAATCTCAACAGGGCTGCCAGTGTAACCAATCCTCATAGATGCTTTGCAAACTTAGAAGGGAAACAAATCCCCCAAACAGTCATGTAGTTCATATATTTACATTATTAGTGACTTCAATATGTTAATGGTATATTTTTTATACTGTATATTGCATAATGTTTTTGGTGACAGTTCATGCGCTAATCTGATTGTCTTTTCACCAGTCATCTTCATCTGAACTTTAAAAAATCTGCAATTCTAGGCTACTGGAAGTAATCTGAAACATAAAAAGTGGATTGGATGTAGATTTGGGGTGAATAATTTTGACTAAAAAATTTTGACATGCTTGGGTGTAAAAAAAAAAAACCTAAGATCCACTTGATTTCCGATGTTACTCATCTCCGTGATGTCAGGACAGGTTTGGTCCTGTATGCAAAGTTGCCAAATTTGATTGAAAGTAAACCAAAAACCTACACAAAAAAAAAACTCAAACGCTATTTTTTTCTATACAACCCTGTCTGTAAAATCGACCGACCAAAGCCCATAAAAATAGCCCAATTGTGTGGGAAACCTCCCCATCTGGCAACACTGCCAATAGGAAAGTTTCCTCCTACAGTCACATTTGCTGCAGTACCCTATTTCGCAGGTATTATATATATATGTATATATATGAACGCAAAATCATGTTTTACCACGCCAACGCACAGAGGTGGTGCGAGATTTTGGGAAGGCAGTCGCCTTTGAGTTTTCAGTGCAAGAAAAACTCTGACTTAGTTGACTAATCATCTCTGACTTAGTTAAAATCATCTTTCTTGTGCATGTTTGAGGTGGAATGACCCAGATGTTTGTTTTCATCTCTTTGGTCCTACCCCCTTTGTAGTAAATGTCTACAACTCTTAGTACAATACTCAAAACTGATCATCAAGGACTAAGCACATTTTCAATTACTATATAATGGTGACTATATAACATGAATGCACGTTCCATCTAGAAATCCATGCCAACACTCGTCTTTCACAACGCAATTCTCAGGTAACCTTTGATATGATTCTCTTCACTCTTTTTAGGAAAAAAGTACATTCCTATTATATTCAACTAGTGATGGCCATTCGAGGCTTCATTACTGTTCTTCTAGCAGCAGGATATTATGCTAGCAGCGCTCAGATTTTCTTCAAAATAAAAGCCGTTATTGAAATATATAAGGCCATATAGTTAATCTAAACTGTCAATCTAGTCTGTCATTTTCTGTTTAATGTCCATTCCAATGTTGTTCTTTTTTACAAACTAGATTTTTAACTATATTGCCTTGTAAATTTCAATGATGACTTATTGTGATTAAGAAAATCTGAGTGCTGCCAGCATAATTCCCACTGCTAAAATAACTAATAAAGCCTTGTTTGGCCATCACTATATTCAACTATTACATTCATTATCCAACAGTTCTTTTTAGAAACTCACTAAACTGTTTAGCAAACCTAGGGATTTTAAACGGGTTTGTCTAGTACATATTTTGAAAACTACACCATGTAACAATGTAAAGAATGACTGTGAAGTATTAACATCAACATGTATATTTAACCATTATGTAACCAGATAAGTCATATAAAGTATGTTTTAAATTCAACCTGAATACTACATCCTGGTTGTAAGCCATGGTACAAGAATGTACACAGATAAAATGTTCCACAGAACAAAATGTTCATTTTAACAACAGCGAGTCCACACATTTTCCTGTGTGACCCTATTTGGAATCTAACCCTGAACTCTGCACACCCAAAGAAAGAGGGAAAGGATAACACTCCTCAAAAAAATTTAGGGAACACTGAAATCACACATCGGGTCTCGATGAACGAAATATATTAAAGATCAAAATCTTTACTGAACATTGTGCAATTCGTTGAGAACAAAATGACGTAACGCTCAACGGAAACCAAAATCACCAACCGACTGAGGGCTGGATTCAAACTCACACCGATAATCCAAGTGAACAATTGAAATCACAGGCTGTTCCAACTTGCATGAATTTTATCGCGCCAACTCATAATGCGACTCTGTGTTGTGTATGGCCCCACATGCCTGTATGCACTCCCGACAATGTCTAGGCATGCTCCTGATGAGACGGCGGATGGTGTCCAGGGGGATCTCGTCCCAGAACTGGATCTGGGCATCAGTGAGCTGCTGGACAGTCTGTGGCGTTACTTGGCGGCGCCGGATGCACCAATACATACAGTCCCAGAGGTTCTCAATTGGATTCAGGTCTGGGGAACGTGAGGGCCAGTCAATGGCATCAATGCCTTTGTCGTCCAGGAACTGCCTACACAGTCTGGCCACATGAGACCGGGCATTGTCCTGCACCAGGAGGAACCCAGGGCCTACTGCACCAGTGTAAGATCTGATGATGATGAGGATTTCATCCCAGTACCTAACAGCAGTCAGGGTATTGCTGGCTAGCACGTGGAGGTCTGTGCGACCCTCCAAGGGCATGCCTCCCCAGACCATTACTGACCCACCGCCAAACCTTTCATGCCGGATGATGTTGCAGGCAGCATAATATTCACCACGGCGTCTCTACACTCTTTCACGTCTGTCACATGCTCAGTGTAAACCTGCTCTCATCTGTGAAGAGAATGGGGCGCCAATGGTGAACCTGACAATTCTGGTGTTCTCTGGCGAATGCCAATTAAGCTGCACGGTGCAGGGCAGTGAGCACAGGTCCCACTAGAGGACGCCAGGCCCTCATGGAGTCATTTTCTGACAGTTTGGTCAGAAACATGCACACCAGTAGCCCGCTTTAGGTAATTTTGTAGGGCTCTGGCAGTGCTCCTCCTGTTCCTTCTTGCACAAAGATATGTTTCCACAGGTGTATGAACAATGAGGATGTTTACTGCATTGTGACAGTGTCAAGGATAATGTTTGGGCAAGGTTGCAAGCCAGGTTTGATGAAAATTAGGGCCTAAACATTGTGTCTTTAATTGACTATATTTGTTTTTTGGATTGGAGTGTACACATTTGTTGTTTGTGATATCCTAACAATAGTTTTATTTTTAATCATTTATTGATCAAATGATTGACATTTGATGTTCAGGGAATTTGAATGGGTTTTGCAAGTGTAATACCTAATGTGAAAACTAATGAAATTAACAGTACAGAAACAGATAAATTCAAAGAGCAATTCTGAAAATATGTATGCCTTTACTTGCAAAGTCAAAAACTTGATGTAACAGCAAGTACACTGTCTAGATTGCATTACAATGCTTGAGTAGGCCTTAACGGCTGTAGGGCATTGCCACCATTATGTGTTACTTTTGACCATTCCTTTTTCAGACTTCTTTTCCAGGTAAAATGTATTATTACCTTAAAGCTGAGAAATCCAAGACGGCCTATAAACAGTGCATGTTCCAGTATATGTATATTTTTGGACTTGGGGGATATTTAAGTGGGAATTGTACACGTTATATTATGGTTTAGCTCATACCCCCGCTACTACCGGTAATTACAAAACGTTCCACCGCGTCACGACCTGCCTTATAAAACCCACTGCTTGTGCGCATGCTCAACTTACAAAATTTCGTAACAGGGGGGTTTGAGGATAAGGTTTTTGAGGGTTACATCACGGAGGAGGGACTTAACTTATTGTAACAGTCCAACACATGACAGTCGGCCACCTAATTGTTGGTCAGTGGAACTCACCTGTTTCACGACAATAAACTAACGCCACAAAAGTAACAGGGAATTATTAAAATTACTCTTTGGTTTCAAGCTTTTACAAGTAGTATCCACAAGATGTTCCTCTCCAAACTCACCTGATTCAATCAAAGCTGTCGCTAGCGATACAGCCCCCTCGAAATCGCTGCTTGTTGACAAGTTTTCAATTTCACAAATAGTTCTAGACCTTTTCGTTTCGTTCGGAAACCACTTTTCCAAAAGTCCAAATAGAATCACATTCGTTTTCAGCACCATTGGCCTGCCTCCAAGTGCTATCGGTTCGCTACACCGCTTGCATTTTGAGAATAAATTATGTTGTAAACATCTTTTACAATACGTATGTCCACAGCGGATAGTAACGGGCTCGCCAAGAAATCTATGACAATTCGGACAGTCAAAAACATCTTCCTCGCTGGCGTTGTCCTTAACATCGAGTGCTCGTTCCGAAGGCGCCTCGTCTTTTGCCAGTTTTTTCTTGAAGTTGCGCAGTACACAATCCACTAAAGTACTCAACTGCTCCGGGCGAACAGAACCGTATCTCAAAGCCATTGCGAACACATCGAGAGCTTCTTTGAGATGGTTTTCTGAAGCAAGTGCATCTGCTTTTTGTAAAATAAGTCTGTGATGGTCTACATTGTTCTGCCCCTCATCCCATGTGTATTCTGGTTCAATAAAGAATCCGTTCCTTTCTTCAAGGGCGCCTTCTTCTTCGGGGTGTTGAACCGAC
Organism: Esox masquinongy; assembly: GCA_016801175.1. NCBI lineage: Eukaryota > Metazoa > Chordata > Actinopteri > Esociformes > Esocidae > Esox > Esox masquinongy. The sequence continues at coordinate 45,498 of JACXGI010003042.1, read as the reverse complement.
ATCGTGGGCTGCATGTCGGCTATTGTAAATGTATCTTACAAATGTGTTTAGCCATTGCTTTAACCTACAATGTGCGATGCTTGCCAATAGAGACTTGGCAACGTACACCACAGCTACACCCGTTCGTTACGTAAAAAGGCGGTCACATGAACAGCAGTGCGGGGCCTTGATTGGCCAGAGCATCTCGATTACAAAACCTGAGTTGGGAAGTTTCATAACTACAAAATAACAGTTTAAAGGTTAAATGCATTAGCCAGGAAAATAACACATTATTTAAAATCATAAGTCAAGGTAGCGTTAGTGCACTGAACCTATGTTGTTTCAATGTAGCCTAGGGGTTACATCAAAATGATTTTAAGTAACAAATACACAAGATATGGACCATTCAACAAAATGCTTGTTTGACGGGTACTTCACGTAAGCGCAACAACAATATCATAAAAAATAAGTAATGAGGACACAGTACTGAAAAATATAGTACTGAGCACCGGCCTGCTAACCTTCAGGGCAACTCTGGCAAGTTCCAATGCTAAAAATAACTCACATAGCAATAATATAGAACCTCCATGTTATCAAAACAAGGTTCTTCAACACCAGTTACGGAAAGAAAACGTTTCGTTTCAGTCCATCATAAACATATTTATTTTCAATGATCAATACACTTTAGTCCACGCACAGTTAAGCCTAGCTGAATCAAAGGTGCTGGGCTGGAATAAAATTAAAAAATAAAAACTCAGGAGATCTCAAGGACCAGAGTCGCCACCTGAGCTACAATGCAACGGTTAACGAATAATGCCATGCTTCACACTAATCCATTTATTTATTCATTTGACATTCGCCAGGATACAAACTCTTGAGATGCACCACCTTGTTTTCAAGTGTCTAAAAAAATGTAATAAAAAAATGTAATACAAAACAAACAATACATATTAACAAGGTGTCAAATATTTTTTTATAATGAAGTAACAAATAACCATCGCTTGGACAGCATTGTACTATTCGTCAAACAAACAAAATAGAAAAAGCTCCATTCCCTGACCGGGAATCGAACCCGGGCCGCGGCGGTGAGAGCGCCGAATCCTAACCACTAGACCACCAGGGAGCGATGCAACGCTTTCAAAGCACATTGCAATTATTCACCAAAAAAGCATCAATGACATGTTCTACGATAAATTATATATGTTAATCTAATTATATAAACAGTTAATATTTTTGAAGTAACTGACGGTCTAGGGAAACTGTATTCAAATACAGGGAAACATTACTAGAAACAATAAAGTGCTGATTTAAAAACGATTTAAATGACACCGAGACAGAATATCAGAAACGCTTTGACGATTTCAACGTAAAGGTAGTGTATGGCTTCAGAGATGTATAGCCTAACTGCAATAATTACAGTTGTTTAAGTGGCGTCCGACTGATTGTGGTGGGCCGGTCTAGGCCAAAATGCCAAGGCTGTTTTTTGGGATCAGTCCAGCTCTGATCAAGATCCTCATAAGACACCTTGGTATAATATATTAAATAAATACATTAAATATATATGGTAGTGGGTCTTATAAAAAAGATAAAAGCCAGCAAAAAAGGGTTTTAGAAATGTTTGATATGTTGTACTATAATTGACTATATATTACAATGTTTTAGTTGATCTAAAATAAACATTTCTTTAGTGCGGACTGTGTGCTAGTCTAGACTGTGCTAGACTGTGTTGCGGTAAGAGCACGGCTGTAGTCATCTAGGTTGGCGGGGGCATGATTCATTGTGGATTACTTGGAAGTAGATACACATCATCTCTATATTTTGGAGTATGGTAGAAAGCAGAGATGGTTGCTTACACTGACAAAATACAACTACCAAAATCTGTAAAAAAGGTAAGTAACAGAATAAAATAAAACATAATTTAGCAAAATACTGTATGAACTAAAATACAGGCGTTTTATATATTGTAATAGGCAAGAACCCCCCCCCCCC
>JACXGI010003042.1:21958-43430 GCA_016801175.1 Esox masquinongy | reverse complement strand
GGAATTTAGTCAACTGATATATTAAAAAAAGCTGATATTGCTGTATCTATTGGACACTGTGAGTATAGCACACCACATCAAGGGACATAATTACTTATGAAATTGCATATACTGTAATATGAATTACAGTATATAAATAATATTTAACGTTAATTTCATGTTTAACTATTTTTAAAATGCATGTAGTCAATAGTTGTTATTTTATCGGCAAAAAATGAGAACATTGTGTCTGTAACAAAAATTGTTTGGGGTCTTAACTACGAGGGCAGAAAGAATGTAGTAAATACAGCTTTATGTAAATATTTCAGAATCAAACTAAACAATTTCTGACTAATGGTTTCAATTAAATGTGTGCACTCCACCCGCAACCAAGGTTTTAACAATCAATCAGAGACAAGATCAATGATCAAAACCAAGAATGAATGAGAAAATACCTAAGGTTTTGACCAAGGGTGATATTGTTTCTTTTCTTCAAGGGGGTTTCTAATCGTTACTGTGTGAAAAGGGAAATGTTTTTTATAGCTGCATCAAAATCAATACAAAAATAGATTCAAACTTTCCAAGTTACTGGAGCTTGTTTGAAGGCTCTAGAGTTTTGGGAGTAAGTTACTACATCTTAAGAAATATTTGAAGCGTTTGAAGCCAACTATGTTTTGATGTATCTGAACTCTTTAAAAGACAGACATCTTTGAAGGAGCAACGTTTTGTAAGTGTGTTAGATGGCCCAGAAATACTACTTGGAGTACCATAGATACTTAAGCACTCAGGCCATGGCCTAACCCTAAGGCCCTTGAGAAAACACCACTAACACAAGTGAAAAGCTCCATTCCCTGACCGGGAATCGAACCCGGGCCGCGGCGGTGAGAGCGCCGAATCCTAACCACTAGACCACCAGGGAGCGATGCGGGGATATCAAAGCACATTGCCCGCGACATTTCAAGCAATAAGGTGCAGATTTAAAAAGGATTTAAATGACACGGAGACAGGATATCAGAAAGGCTTTGATGCCTTTCTGTAATTCTAGTGTAATTGTTGTGTATGGCTTCAGTGATGCATAGCCTAACTGTAATAATTACAGTTGTTTAAGTGCTATGTTCATTTTTATATTTGTGACAAAACGAAATAAATGATACAGATAAGAAGGATCAATATCAGGCTTGGACTGGTAATCTGGCATACCAGGCAAATGCCCGGTGGGCCGTGGAACTTTTGGGGCAGGTATAATTTAAAAGATGTAAAAAAGGGTGAAAAAAATAAAAACATTAATTGGCCAAAAACAAGCCCATGAAGAAGGGACAGCGGCCCATTGGTTCATTTTCTATACTGACACTGGGCTGGCCCAGTCACATCTCTTACCCCATTCCTCCCCCTCTGTACTCTCTGTTTCTCGTGTCAGATGCCATGGCTCAGAGCTAAAAATCTGTGGATGAGTGAGTGAAAATGGACAAACAAAAGGCAAAGGGAAAGTGGGGTGTGGCGAAGTTCAGGGCAAAATAAAGTAAAAATCTAGAGGCGGATGCTGCCACATGTGCAAATGTAACTGACATGTTTGCTGCAGTAGCTTCGTTATCTACAGGACCAGATATTTTGCATGACTGTGGAACTTGAAGGAGAGGTGGCTGGCGATGGCCAATGCCAGGCAGAGGAGCAGGCATGTGACAGGGAACTAGCTTCATGAAGCGGTAAGCATGGACTAGCTTCATGATTAAGGCTTATCCACATGTACATGAGTATTTTTTAAAACAGAATTTTTTTCTCCTTCGTTCTTAAAGAAAATCCTGTCCATACAAGCACTGTTTAAAAAAAATCCTGTCCACATTAAAACACAAAAACACTGTCAAACACTGACAAGAACATCCCAAACCAAAAGGTGACGATATAACCCTAACCTTAAAGCCATGTTGGCCAATCAGAAGCCTGAAAATTTTTATTACCGATTCCGGTAGGCTAACAACAATGGCGTGAGTGTTGGATGTAGCAATGATGTCCATAGCGCATTCTGATGCCTCAGTTCCTCAATACAGACTCACAGGGAGGGAGGAGGAGGTAATGTGTGTGCCATGCCATGATGATGATTAAATAAATGAATGTTGATGATAATAATACAACATAATCATCGTCACTATCATAAAGTGAGACCGTCACCTACAGCTGGTTAATGTCAAATAGTGCAGCATAAGGTATTTGACATTAACTGACTGGGAATCAGGGTTTGGTAGGTTACTTTTTAAATGTAATCCGTTACAGTTACAAGTTACCTGTCCACATTTGTAATCAGTAATGTAACTTTTTGATTACTCAAACTCATTAACATAATCTGATTACTTTGAATTACGTTTAGATTACTTTCATATTAAGAGGAATTAGAAAACAAATAGGAATAGCCTATAAACAATTGAAGACCTTTTGCGGGATCATTCAATGTTAGAGTTTACATAGCTGGCCAAAAATGGAATTTTAATTTTACCTTGGGTTATGTACAGTGCCTTTGGAAAGGGTTTCTAAACCATTGCTTTCTACTTCAATTTGATTGGGCTACATCTCTACATAACACAGTAATGGTCTGTCAGATATTCAGTCATTCCAATTAATCCAATAACCCTTGATCTTCCAGAATCTGACTTTTTATCTGAACATAACCCAAAATCTAAGGATGTGTTAACCTATTCTGTTACTTGTGTTTCATTCATGTTTTTAATAGCTTCAAAACATTGTTTCTCGAAAATGGTATTGGCATTATTGTATATAAAAATCAAGATATCCATAGCTTTTCATGTATACACTAAATCTGCAGTTGTTTGCTATTTTGCTCCACAATCACCAACATTGTTAAAACGTTACAGAAACCCCAGGCACACGAATGCCCGTTCGCAATCGTGAACACCCGCACACAATAAGTTTACCCGTGTGTAACCTGCTATTAATAGGGCCACCACCGATGGATTTTCAAAATGAAAATCAAAGAAATAAACTGTGATCATACACCTGCACTCTTAGCTAGAAGTCAATGTCATCAGCAGCCAATGATAACTAATAAACAAAACTCAAAATTCTAAATTCTTGGTATATGTGACTTGATATGAATGTGATATGTTGTTGTTTATCTACCTTAGTTGCTGTTATGGATGCTAACACGTGATTAAAATGTGATGTTATATATTTTTCTATCAATGTGAACACTGGCTTAGAGCATAACATTACATTATGCCACTTACAGACAAGCAATTTAGTCAACTGATATATAAAAAAGCCGATATTGCCATCTATTGGACACAGTGAGAATAGCACACCACATCGAGGGACATAACTTATGAAATAGTATAGGGTATACTGTAATATGAATTATAGTATATAAATATTATAAATTTTTTATTTTATGTATAAGTATTTTTATAATGAATGTAGTCGTAGTTATTTTATCAGCAAAAAATGAAAACATTGTGTCTGTTACAAAACATATTTGGGGTCTTAACTACAAGGGCAGAAAGAATGTAGTAAATAAAGCTTTATGTAAATATTTCAGAATCAAACTAAACAATTTCTGACTGTGTGGTTTCAATTAAATGTGTGCAACTATGTTTTGATGTATCAGAACTCTTTGAAGGAACAGATGTCTTTAAAGGAGTGACGTTTAATAAGTGTGTTTGATGGTCTAGAAATAGTACTTAGAGTACTAGAGTATCATAGATACAAAAGCACTTACATTTATGATAACATGTGAAATGAATTCAAGCGCTGACCTAACCATCATGATCTTGTATTGCTACGAAATACGTGAGAAGACATCAGAAGATATTAGCGACGCAATTTAAAAACGACATTCCCTGACCGGGAATCGAACCCGGGCCGCGGCGGTGAGAGCGCCGAATCCTAACCACTAGACCACCAGGGAGTGGTTATTGTGCAGTTCATAGTTATTGATTGTTAAGGGATATTGGTTGGTGGCAAATTGGTCTGTGGCAACTGTTGGAATTCAATAGCCTATGCTACATTACTATTCGCATGGTTCTTTCAGAGATCAACATGAGACCAATCACCATTAAGAATTTGACGCACTGCGTGAACATTCAGCTGAAAAAACATATCTAGGGGAAAATCCGGCGGAAACAGACGAAGGGAACGAACAACCCATTGTTAATTAATACCGCAGTTTTGTAGACGCTGGCGTCCGTTGGATAAACGTTCTGAGATTTGATGAGGTACAATAACGTATTACAAAGGAAGTGAATTTCATAATACAAGAATAATGCCAAAGTGCATTAAAATATAAAATAAATATATCGGTTAGGAGTCGTGCCCTGCTAAAAGCACCACTAGTCTGAACAGCCCTGAGGTTGTAAGGAAGTTGCAATAGGTTTGGTGACTGGGAACAAAATGCATATCCCTCCATTTTTCAAGGTTGGGTCTTTCATGAAGCTGTTTGGCTTGACACTATTGAGACAGTTAAATAGCAGCAGAGGGAATTCAGATAGGTAGGAAACAGATGGAGGGAAGGGGGCGGATGAGGTTCCACTCCTTGCGGGTTGGAGCAGGGAGTCCAGCCTATAGTAATGAATATAACATTTGTTCCAAGAGGGATGAAACAAGGTGCCAGTCATTGGGGACGTATCATTGATGCTTATTTGTGATGACAACAATTGCACCGGAGAAGGCCCAGAAGGTGCAACGCAGCCGGGAGCCCCAACCACACTCATTGATTTGAGAAAAAAGCTAGTGACAGCGACTCAAATAGTTATATACATAACCAAAGGTTATATTCATTTTTCCTTTTCGTTACAAAGTGAGGAATATAACCCAAGTGATCCGCCCCCCCAACACAATGACAGACACAATGTATCATCTACAGCCAGGCATTGGCGCATCCCCAGATGACATGCTGAGATGGCCACCAGTTAATATGATTATATATGTGAAAAAGAACAGCACCATTTCAAAATTGCTGCAGAAAAGCCAACACACCTGCAACCAAGCTATGAAGCACAGGAACACCCCCCGCCCAGGCACCAGGTGTGAAAGGCCTGGCGGATTCAATGTTCTCTCTTAGTGTGCATTTTATCCCTGAGGTGCTAACCAAATGTGTTGCTCTGTTCAGTAGTTGCTGTGGGAGGGTCTGAGTCTGTAGGGTGCAGCAAGCAACTGATAGAAAACAAAGTCCTGGGATAATAATAATAGTAATAATAATAAATTTAATTTGCATAGCGATTTTCATAATAATTAAGTTATTGTAAAGATCCATTGAGGGAACAAAATGAAAATGAAATGCAATACTGAAAAATGAAATACTATTAAAACAACATATCTAGAATCAAGGCAGGTACAAGATGCTGAATATTTTTCAGATTGGGACTTAGATGCTCAGATGCCAGGGGGAGCAGTTCATATGGCAAGGCAGCAGAAGGCTTCGTCCCCCATTGCTTGGAGATGTGTCTTGTGGACTTGAAGCGGTTTATATTCAGACTTATTTAGTATTTGACAAAAGAGTGGAAAAAGACGAGCATGGCTAGGTTTCCACTGTTTTGGAAACCTACCCACCTTGATTGTAGGAAAATTCTTGTAAATGCACTATTTTTGAAGGACTGTCCCAAAGATATTGGATTTAGTTTGAAAGCCCAGATGAGCGATGATTAATTTAACACACCAGTGATGATAAATAGGCTAGTAAGATTCAATGGATATATCCTGGAGAGACCTAACATGAAGACCTTAGACACAAAGGTCCTCTAAAATAACATACCTAAAAATGTAAATGTTTAACTCAATATTTTTTTTTGCGGAAAAAATAGATGACACAGGAAAAAAGTACATTATTTGCAGGCTGGAAGTCTGACTCCCCTGTGGCTGGATGGTGAAATTCTGACACCATTTATTTATTTTTTACCAAAACCATTATGGAGCTTTTCACTTCCTGTTTGATATAAAAAATAAAAAAAATCTTGAAACGAGTTTGGACTTTTCAACCACATCCTACTTTCAGCGTGTTCTCTGAAAATGAATCACTTTGTTAATACACCTTCCTAACCACAACAAACAGGATTTTTATGTTAAGTGGCAGCATGAACAGTGTGATGGTTTGTTGTTGCTAGGTTGAAACTTTCCTAGGCATCAAGTTGCTTATTCATAATGTTGCATTAAACCTTTGAAAAGTCAGTCGTTTCCACCCAACACAATTAAAGTCAACGTATGCCCTAACTGCCCTATATAAGGATGCCCAAAAACAACATAATTCAATTCAATATTATCGTTCACTAAAACAAATTAATAACTTTGGCATTTGGATATATTCAATGCTTCTTTTTGCTTTGCACAACCAACCAGACCAAATACAGATGATGTGTAGATTAATAAATCAAGTGTTAGCAAGTGCAAAATAAAAAGTTATACTGCTGTGGTCAGATTTTTTAAAGTAACTAGCTACACACACTACACTAGTGACTTCAATTCTCAATCCATTCATGTTTGGATGCCAATAATTTTTAACCTCTGTACAGGGCAGACTGACAAACAGACACACTTAAGAGACCAGCAGAGGCAACCTTCAGATAGGTTGGGGGTAAAGAATCTGGACGACATCACAATGACTTACAGGCAGACACCCAGTTAGAACAACAACAACAAGAACTGTACAAAATAATAATAATAATGAATATTAATAATGATAATGATATCACCAAAGGGCAATTGACAACTAGGAGGCCAAATGCGCAGGTAGATCTGGATTTGGGGCGCAGGTAGATCTGTTCACTTGTCTGTTTTAGACACTTATTCTGAAAACATCATCCAAAACACAGGTACTATGGATTTCAGGTTTCTTCAGAGATTATAGGTTACTGTTAACAGACACGGAAAAACATGGAGTAAGATAAGAGCACACAGCGCCACTTATTTGGTCAGATTGTCCTGTTTCTTTTTTTGGCCTTGTAATGAGCAATGCAAACTGCTAGTATCATTCCCATCAGACCAAGTCCAACTGCGGTTGCATACAGATGAATGAAGGTGAGCCCCGAGGTGCCAGTAGACATCACAAGTGACACTAAAAAGGGAAGGTAGATGAGCAGAGAGATGTTCTTAATGTTTGCAGTTACCTGCTAATACTACGCTAGTAATTTTTGTGAACTGTTTCATACAGTATTACACAGAAAATGTTTGTTTTACCTGGTCCATGTGTGGCAGAGGATTCATTCCGGGTGAAATGAAGGCCTGAGGCTGCTATATGATTATATGGATTAGCAATGTGAACAGGTAATGATTTACAGGTAATGATTTTTGTATTATCAATTGTAATTTTGTTTTGTATGTAGTACTATAAATTTAAATTACCTAGTCCATGAGTAGCAGAAGAATCAGTTTGCGTTTGAAGACCAGAGACTGAAATATAATTATGTTATTATAATTAATATAATTATAATAATGAATTGCTTTTGAAACAGGTCATATTTAAATTTTACACACTAGGAATGATAAATTGGCTTGTAAGATTCAAAAGAGAATGAATATTAAACACGATACACGAAGCAATGCTCTTTTGACGGATATACAGTCAAATTTGTTTGCTGTCATGTGAGATTTGACTTTGGGTGGCAATATTAAATTTAGAGTGAACATTCTATTTCAGGTATTTTGTGAAAATCTAAACAAAATCAGATTTCTGATCAGCAAAAATGCCCTCTTACCATGAAGTAAGGTTCCTCTCCCAACCATCATCATTTTGCTGACCTTTCCCATGCAATAATAAAATCCGCGGTCTGCATCTTGGACAGTACTGATTTTCAAGGCCAGTGACCTGTTCCAGATCTCTGCCTTGAAACGATGATTGTGTTGGTGCTGATTAATTATATTCCCATTGATTATACTTGGAATCAACACAATCACAGGAGTTTTGCCAGGCTGGTGTTTCAACCATGTTATGTCGTAATGGTAAGAGATGTCACAGGGCAAAATGGTATAATTTCCAAGCTGAACCACTTGAAACTCCGATTTCATTGATTGATTTGTCTTGATAATGAACACTTGGGTAGATAGAGACAACACATTACTGTTTGGTTAAGTCAAAGTTTTTAAAACCAATTTGGTTATTTAATAACTGAAATGTAAATAAAATCTACTCACAAATCATCCAAATAAACCAAAGACATCCCATTCTATGTATGCTGAAACAAAAGGTGCTGTCCATAATCACTGGTTAAGTTTGACAATGCACAGGTTCATCTTTCATTTTAAACTAACCCACAACCACAATTTCCATGAAACTCTACTTCCTTTCAAAAAAGGTTTATACACTTCGTATAGAAAGTCACCACCCCCTTACAAACATTTTGGTAGTACCCCAGAGCCTTTTGTTGCAATCCACCCTGATATGAAAGCACATCAAATCAGACGTTTTTGTTCTTGCTTTATTTACACACGCAGTAACCCACAATATCAAAGTGAATAAAAAAAAAACTCTGAAAATAAATTACAAATTAAAACAGTAAAATATCCTTTTTGGATAAGTAAACACCCCACCCCCCTTAGATTTGCAATTGCAAACTTGCTGAGGTATAACCAAACACCTTCCAGATCACTAATCAAGCTAATTGCAGTGATTTTGATTAGTTCAGAATAAAAGCAGTTGGTCATAGAGGATCTACTGGCTAGTAGTGCAATTCGAAATATACTTCTGAAAGATTTTTGAGATTAGGTTGTGGAAAATCACATCTGAGGGAATGGATATAAAAACATTTCATAGTTTTTTTCTATCCCTTGGAGCACAGTAAGGATGATAATTAAGAAGTGGAAGATGCTAAGAACACCATGCCTACAGTGAAACATGGCATGATGTTTCTATTCAGTAGGGACTGGAGTGCTTGTCAGGATAGAAGGGAAAATGGACAGTTCCAAATATTGACAGATTCTTGCAGCCCTCTGCCAGGAATTTGAAAATGGGAAGATGGTTGACGTTTCAACATGACAATGACCCAAAGCACACCACCAAAGCAACAGTACAGTGGCTGAAGGACAAGAAAGTGAATGTCCTTGTGTGGCTTAGACAGTGCCCTGACCAAAATCAAGGATCTGCGGAATTACTTGAAGAGTGCAGTCCATAAGCAGTCACCATGCAATTTGACTAAGTTAGAACAATTCAGCAATGAAAAATGGTCTAGGTGTGCAAAGTTAGCAGTGCATATTCAGAGAAACTCATGGCTGTAATTCAAGCAAAAAGTGGTTCCTCTAGGTATTAACTCAGGGCGGTGTTCACATATCCAAACAGGATATTTCACTGTTTAAATTTTGTTTTCTTTTTCCTTGTGGGTTACTGTGTGTAATTAAAACCATAAAAAGTGTGATTTTATGTGTTTTCATTTCAGGTGGTAAGGCAACAAAAGGTGAACAGGGGTGGTGACTTTATATACCTGCTGAATGCTTAACTCAGATTTTCCATTTGTAGACCATTATCATCATTCTTTGAAACTCACCACTCGCCAAAGCCTCTAAAACATGACAATTGGCTTTGTCTTAATAAGTAGTTGCATGAAATGGTGTGATAGTTTATCATTCCTGTGTTGTACATCTAGTCACTGAAAATTTGGCAAAATTATTTGAAAAGTCTATCTATTTTCACCAAACACAACCAAAGACTACATATGCCCTAGCTGTCCAACATTTAGGCATGCCCACAAACAACAATTTTGATTATATTATTATTTATCAAAACCACTTGTCACTCATTTGACAACTACATCACTTGGCTACAAGCTTATAGACATCAAGTCATCTACTGACAAATGTTTGCAAGATCTATCATTTTTCAGCTAACATAATCAAAGTCAACAAAGCCAAGATGCTGTAGTTTTCACTGCCAAGATGCTATAGTTTTCAGTCTTACAAGCTTGCCCAATGTAGTCATGTGTTTTGTGAACTATATAGGCTATTTTGCTTGTGAAAATGTCCCATCCTTTCTGCGAATCAGTGGTCTGGAATGAACATTTGGATCCTGGTGCTGCCCACTCTAGAGAATGCAAAGTTTGGCACGGCTGTGCTGTACCTCGGTAAAAGGCGGGAGGAAGGAATGGCAGCACGAACGTGTGGGCACAAGCAAAGTGAAGAAAGGAAAAAAAAACAGAGGATGAGATGAGTGATGGGTTTATGGATCCTGAGTTGAACAAAAGAACAATAGAAGTAAAATAATTAATATCTTGATCAGTTTAGTGGCAGAGAGTGATGAATAGGAAGAGCAAGAGATGTTACAAGGGGGTGACTAAGGTGTAGAGGATAGTGAATGATATTTTCGGTGGATTGGGGAAGTTGGGGAAGGTGGATTGGGGAAGTTGAAATTGAAAGCTATGATAAGTAATAAGACCGGGGAAGTTATCAATCTGCAATTGTTAAGAGATGGCAGCTTGAAGGTTTTCTGGGGGATATAACGAAGAAGGGAAATAGCAAATAGAGCATTTTGTGCTTGGAATAGGAGCGACTGTGAATGTTGACACTGAAAAGGTCAGAGAGCATAAGAAGAGGTTCTACTGAAAGCCAGCCTGAATAGCCAGCCAATCTATATTGTTCTAGTATGAGGACAGGGCATTGAGTATTGATATGAGGCCCTATGCCCCGAAACATTTAAGATGTTTAATCTGGCAAGAAAATGTGTACTGTATGAGAGAGGGCATGAGCATGGAAAGTATCAGGTTTGTATTCAATCAAAGTGCTGTGAGAACAGGAAGTGGAGGCGAAGTAGGTGAGAAAGAACAGTTTCATATGCTGAGGCGAGTGGAAGGGGGGTTGGTGGTGGAAGGGGTCATCTCTATAAAGCAAGGATCTCTTTAAAAACACTAGGTAAAGGTACTAAAAAAGGAATATGGGGTGCTGGGGGGTGTCACTGCCGAGGTTGGAGGGATGTGACAGAGGAAAGGGAAAAATCTCATTGATGCAAAAGAGTTGGTGTGCCTAAATGATAGTTGAGGGTCCAGTGTTGATGTAAGCACAGGAAATGAATCAATTATTGATGCTTACTTTGGTTTCTAGGAATGGCAGGAACTGGGATCGGAGGTATGGGAGGTGTCGGCCTTAAGGAGTGATATTTACCCCAAAGTATGCACAGTAGGCCCGGGCAAGGAGGAGGAGGTGTTTGATGGCGGAGGAGGCCGGTGGGTGTTTGGAAGGCCAGAGTAGGATCAGTTCCAGAAGACCAGTGAGCAGGTGGGTGTGTGGATAGTGGTAATGATTGGATTGGAGCAGTGTTACTGGGGCAGCTGCTGAAGCTAGACCTAAGAGTTCAGGGAGGAAGAAAAGGAAGAGAAACAGTGGGCGGGGGAGTGTGCCGCAGATGTTTATTAACACACTCAAAACACTTTCATTAGTTTCAAAGAAAACAGCAGTCGCATATGAAAGGATACATTTAGTTTTCACTTAACCCCTCGCCATCCTAACAGTTCCCCCCTGTATTAAAACATCAGTTAGTGATAACAACTTGTGAGCATACGCGTGTGTATCATTTATTAAAGCCTTCAGAATAGGTATGTTTCTCTCTCATCACGTACTGTAAGGCTTCCCACTAGCTTTTTGCAGTTTCCAAAAAAACATTTTCAGTAGTTACTTTTTCATACCAATTCTCGGTTCTGTTTGTAGAGGTTTTTAAATCATTATTGCAGTAGCTTCGACAGCTAGGTGTTTCCTGATTAAACAGCACCAACAGCAGGTGACTACATCAGACGGTTCACCAGTCACCCATCTTCTCACTAGGACATTTCCCCTTCATCGTTGCTTTTATGATTATTCTGTCTTTGCAATTGCTCACTAGCAATGGCAAATGAAATGGATACGGAGCGAGCACTCACACAAGCCTCGGCAACTTTGCCCTATACATCCCTCTTTCTACATGTCTAAGTGATGGGCGGCATCATTACTTCTGCCAGCTCTAATGGCATCTACTCTTTATTTGTCTTTCCAATCAGTTATGAAGGGAAAGTTATGGAAGAAATTAAGCCGGACAGAGCCATTAATTGTTCTGAATTGTGAGCTGTTGATTAGTCATCAGTCATTAAGATCACATAGCAGTCAAGAACCACTTAATAAGTCAGTATAAATGCGTGTTTGAGTAAGTTGGATGAGTATACAAAGGATATTTATTTGGGTCATATCCCATGGCACTGGAGGGGAATGAGGGAGCTAAAGTACTTTGATAAACAGGCGCTTGTTTTTTGGCCTGTCTGATAGTATTTCTAGCTGGCTTGAGAGTAATTTGGGACTGGCAACAGTAAGTTATTGTGGCTATGTGATTGTTAGATTTGTGACAAATATTTTTGGAGTGCTGCTATATTTACACTGATCATCCATAACATTATGACCATTGACAGGTGAACCGAAAATAACACTTACAATCTCGTTATCATGGCACCTGTCAGTGAGTGGGATTATTGGGCAGCAAGTGAACATTCTGTCCCCAAAGTTGATGTATTCGAAGCAGGAAAAATGGGCAAGCGTAAGGATCTGAGTGACTTTGACAAGGGCGAAATTGTGATGGCTAGACGACAGGGTCAGAGCATCTCCAAAACTGCAGCCCTTGTGGGGTGTTCCCGGTCTGCAGTGGTCAGTACATATCAAAAGTGGTCCAAGGAAGGAAAAGCAGTGAACCGGAGACAGGGTCATGGGCAGTGCCAAGCCTCATTGATGCACGTGGGGAGTGAAGGATGGCCCGTGTGGTCCGATCCAACAGACAAGCTCAAATTGCTGAAAAAGTTAATGCTGGTACTGATAGAAAGGTGTCAGAACACACAGTGCATTGCAGCTTGTTGCATATGGAGCTGCGTGGCCGCAGACCAGTCTGGGTGCCCATGCTGACCCCTGTCCACTGCCGAAAGCGCCTACAATGGGCATGTGAGCATCAGAACTGGACCACGGAGCAATGGAAGAAGGTGGCCTGGTCTGATGAATCACGTTTCCCTTTACACCACGTGGATGGCTGGGTGCGTGTGTCGTTTACCTGGAGAACACATGGCACCAGGATGCACTATGGGAAGGAGGCAAGCCGGCGGAGGCAGTGTGATGCTTTGGGCAATGTTCTGCTGGGAAACCTTGGGTCCTGCCATTCATGTGTATGTTACTGTGACATGTACCTCCTACCTGAGCATTGTTCCGGACCACGTGCACCCTTTCATGGACATGGTATTCCCTGATGGCATTGGCCTCTTTCAGCAGGATAATGCGCCCTGCCACAAAACAAAAATGGTTCAGGAATGGTTTGAGGAACACAACAATGTGTTCAAGGTGTTGACTTGGCCTCCAAATTCCCCAGATCTCAATCCAATCGAGCATCTGTGGGATGTGTTGGACAAACAAGTCCAATCCATGGAGGCCCCACTTCGCAACTTACAGAACTTAAAGGATCTGCTGTTAACGTCTTGGTGCCAGATACCACAGACCACCTTCGGAGGTCTAGTGGAGTCCATGCCTCGACGGGTCAGGGCTGTTTTGGCGGCAAAAGGGGAACCTACAAAATATTAGGCAGGTGGTTATAATGTTATGGCTGATTGGTGTACAGTATATATTGTATAGTGTAATGGATTTTATCATAACAGTGTTTTATTTTTTCAACATTATGCTTGCATTTACAGGTTTTCATTGTAAAAACAGAACTTGTTTTTGAAGCGGTCATATGTAAGATGTGTACTAGTAAATGCAAGCATAATGTTTTAAGTTAATGTTTCTGCCTGAGATATTCCCCATAAATGTATTTTCTCAGATCCTTCTATCAGTTAGCATTGACACTGGTCTCGTCATACTTACTTTAGACACTCGCAGTATTAGGACAGGGCGCAGTAGCGTAGCGTGATGACGCCTGGCCGTGGTGCAACCTGTCCTTACAGGCCAACCCCCCCAGGATGGGAAATTACAATGCGGTATATATGCATGTAACGCCGATCCTGGCGTAGATTAACCTCACAGCCGACGTCTGAATGTGATAACCACATAGAACAACACAATATCTAATAAATACACACAAACATATTTAAAATAGAGGCCAAGCATGGGCCCCCCACCCACCGTGGGCCCCTGAAGAGAAAACTATGGAGAAGGCTTGGAACGGCTCGTGATCCGAAGCATACCACATCATCTGTAAATCACGGTGTGATGGCATGGGCACTGGGTCACTAGTGTTTATTGATGATGTGACAGAAGACAGAAGCAGCTGGATGAATTCTGAAGTATATAGGGATATATCTGCTCAGATTCAGCCAAATTCAGTGATGTTGATTGGACTGCGCTTCACTTTACAGATGGACAATGACCCAAAACATCCTGTGAAAGCAATCCTGTTTCTTAAGGCAAAGAAGTGGAATATTCTGCAATGGCCAAGTCAATCACCTGATCTCAACCCGATCGAGCATGCATTCCACTTGCTGAAGGCAAAACTTAAGGCAGAAAGACCCACGAACAAACAACAACTGAAGACTACTCCAGTAAAGGCCTGGAAAAGCATCACAAAGGAGGAAACCCAACATTTGGTGATGTCCGTGTGTTCCACACTTCAAGCAGTCATTGCCTGCAAAGGATTATCGACAAAGTATTAAAAATGAACATTTTATTCATGATGATGATTTATGTCCAATTACATTTGAGCCCCTGATATAAGGGGACTGTGTATGAAAATGGCTGAACTTCGTAAACGTTTCATACAATATTTTTGTTCAACCCCTTGAATTAAGACTGAAAGTCTGCACTCAAATTGCATCTCGGTTGTTTAATTTCAAATCTATTATGGTGGCGTACAGAGACAAAACTATGAAAATTGTGTCAGTGTTCAAATATTTCCGGACCTAACTATATGTCCTATATAATGGACAATTAACCGAACATAACTGTCAGTTAAGCATTGTTAGGAAACTAACTATTTTGTGAAAAATAAGATTCTTAATAACTCATAAAATAGGAGGGAACCTTTAATTAATTAATTGTATTACTTACAATTTCTCAGACTTGATCCTATAAAATCACTCTTTAGCCTCAAAACAGGTTTTAACATGATTCATACAAACAGGTTTTAACAGGATTCATACAAACAGGTTTTAACATGATTCATACAAACAGGTTTTAACAAGATTCATACAAACAGGTTTTAACAGGATTCATACAAACAGGTTTTAACAGGATTCCTAGTATATTTTCTAGCACACGCATGGTGCAGGAAGCTACACCTACAGGATTGAAGGTTTTTAGTACGTTACGTTTATCCACTCATATTCTGCTGCCTTTGGAACTGACAGAGTCAGACTCAATGACAAAAAACAAAGGTTTTTACAACCTTTAAATAGTCTAGTATTTGTTTGAATGCTTTTCTTAGGTTTGTTTCTTTTTTATCAGTTTGAAAAGAGTACAACTGCAATAGATGTAAGAATAACTGTCATCATTATATCATTATATACCATATCATTATAATGACGAAAACCTGTCACAGACTATGTAAATGTAATAAAATAAATAATAACAAATAATAAATGACATCTTATTCCCTACAGTATATTGTAATGTACACTCAATTGGGTGCCCAATCGGGTACAATACCATTGGGTCACATTGCCGGGTAAAGACATTTATAATGTCCATACTCCCTAATCTCATCCCCAGTTTCCCTTCCCCTTGTTACCACAAGCCAGTTGGTGAAGAGACCACAATGTTGCTGACACCTTAACAGACTCTCTAGAGCTGGAAATGCCTGTGCTTGTCATGTGCCGCATCCCATGTTCGCTTTTCGGTTTACTTTCATCTAATTGTCTTTTATGTATACTATCTCTATTCCTGTATTTTTGATATTACGTTGCATATTATTTGTTCTGTCTTGGTTATAATACAATAACAATGCAGTCTCATGAATTAATGTATTTCAATGATACAAAAAGCAGCCAATTGCAACAGTCATTACTGCTGACGTAGAAAAAAGTCAAAGTTCAATCACACATAACAGAACATCAACAAACCAGCAAGCCCCAGAGCGCCAGGCAGAGATAATCGTACCCTTATTTAGGGCTACAAGGTCTGCTGTTGAGCTTTGAAAAGACAGCAAGGAAAGCTGAATTTAAACAGCCACCTTGGGTCACAACGAATGAAGGTATGAGCCGAGATGAAACGATAGGCCAGCAAATGTTAGCTTAGCACCTACTGAAAGAGTTGTCGTCGTAACTGCTAACAGCACAGCTGTTCGGGAAATATCTGTCAAATCAGCTGTCAAACCAACATGGTCACGACCCATTATGACTGGTGTGTTAATCGATATTTACGTTTCAAACAGATGGTCAGTAGACTTATGTAGTCAGGCAAAGCAATGATGTTAACTCAAACGTAATTCTCTCTTGCGACATTCCAACATGTGAGTTTGAACTTTAACATGAGCAGGCTAGCAAGCATTAGCATTGCCTGTCCGTGGCCCGGCGTTAAGTATGTTCCCTGCTGCACATTTTTCCCTGTATCCCGACTTGTTGAGGATACTCGGCTCACTGGATTCTAGTTTAACTACGGCATCTTTTCGCCCAGGCTTGACAGCCAGGTGCTTAGTATTTGCTCTGGTGTCATGCATTACAATACTGTACTGTAGCTAGCTAGGTAGCTACGTTTCTAAACGTGTATGTACAGTACGTAGCTATGATGTTCTTTGCGTTTTTAAAGATCTCTCACACATGGAATGGATTAATCATCTTTGCAATAACTGTCACTACTTCCGCAGAATGGCTGGGATTTTCGAATTTGACCTGGAGTCGGAGGACCTTAGCGATGTTGAGGTTAGTCTTTTTTGCTTGATGCTTTGTCATTTGTCATTAACATGTTATCAGTCATATCAGGGCTGTGCTTAAAAAACGCCCAGACAATTTCAGCTGCAGGAAATGTAGAGCACAGAAATGGGGCCTACATAGTTGTGTATTCTCCAAACTGAAATTATTTTCTGCAACATGAATTTATGATATCTGCCTGCTATCAGCAATTCACCATTATCACTGCACTGGACAAGTCCTAGACTCTTTACTCAAGGACCTCTTTCCTGTCCCTCTTGTGCTCTGTAGGATGACGATTGTGACTTCACCGTGGTGCAGACAGATCCGTAAGAGAACTATGTCACTTCATCCGCCATTCATTGTCTGTAGTTATCTTTCATTGAATCAAGTTCAAGTTCTTTTTTTTTTGTCATGTTTACAGGATCGCAGATGTAGTGGCAGTGAGTGTTCAGAGATAATCTAATGCCACGGTTCCAAACAATGCAGTCAAAATAAAATAGATATGAACTCACCCTGAGTCAAGCACTCAATCTGCTCACTCTACCATTTGTAACTCCTCTTTTCCCCGCTCTATCTCTCTTATTTCATCCCTTTATCCCTTAGTGGCAAAACAGAAGAGATAGAGCTTACCAGTGCCGTTGTCAACAGAGACAGTGAGAGGATCGGACCAGACAGCTTTGAGCTGCTAAGTGTGCTGGGCAAGGGGGGCTATGGCAAGGTGTGTCTGTGCGGGTGTCTGTGCGGGTGTCTGTGCGGGTGTCTGTGCGGGTGTCTGTGCGGGTGTCTGTGCGGGTGTCTGTGCGGGTGTCTGTGCGGGTGTGCGTGCATGCAATCGTAAGAATTTCAGTTTCACAATCTTTGATATACACCAAGCTCTTGATCAGTAATTCAACCTGTTTGTCGTTGCAAACTATTTACCCATTTTATTTCTCTTTGCAGGTTTTCCAGGTACGAAAAGTGCAGGGTTCACAGACAGGGAAGATATTTGCCATGAAGGTTTTGAAGAAGGTACACATGATTCATCAGTCATGTTCTCAGTCCAAATAATTTTTTCATTTAAACGAGGCGAAGTCACCAGGGAAGAGTTTTCCCCAAGTACTCAAGGGGCCTTCCCCTGTCTTTCACTCTATTTATCCCTCACCTCTGTTCGACCTCCACTTTTCGTTTGAGTTTAATTTCAACTTAAAGCTGCTTATTGGCATTTGTTGGAACTGGAAAATTAGAAATGTATAATGAATATAGAATGTGAAGGAAATGAAGAGTTAACCTGACACATACAAAAATCTCTTAAGGATAAAGACATTTCAGTTGTTGCTATACCCCCCCACCCCCGCCTGCCAGGCCAAGATAGTGTGTAACGCGAAGGACACGGCCCACACACGTGCGGAGCGGGAGATCCTGGAGACAGTGCGTCACCCCTTCATCGTCGACCTGCTGTATGCCTTCCAGACCGGGGGGAAACTCTACCTCATCCTGGAGTGTCTCAGTGGTGAGGGGGGGTGGGAAGGGGGAGATCAAGTGTGGAGTGGAGGAGTACATTTTTTTATGTTTAGCAAGCGCTGTCTAAAGCGACTTACAATTACACCTTCACCCTGAAGGGCCACAGGAAGTACGGGAGAGAGAAAGAGAGAGAGGAGGGATTTGTGTTAGGATAACCTTGTCTACGTCAGAATCCTGGCGTATTAACAGACAGTCGTATCACTCTCTCTCTTTAAAGTGCCAATCCACCTCTCTTTTGAGTGCAGCTCTGCATTTCAAACAATAACGACGCCCCACCCCGCCTCTTTTTTGAGAAATAGCTGAGGCATGAATCTGGAGTAATGTCCCCACTCCTAAATTCCTACACTGATCTTTGGATGCGAGGGGCTGATCATCCACAACATAAACATAATATTTTTGATTATTTTGAGGTGAAACAGTGGTTGTTTACATCTATAATATTTACGAACACTTGAGTTAAAAATAAAGCATGTGTTTTGGGATCTGAGTGGGTATGGCAGAACCATGCCCAATGTGTCATTAAGCGTAAGGCAGTTACAATTCTTCAAGAGCCAACAGGTTCTTGTACTAAATGTCTACGTCCTAAAATAGGATATAGTGACTGAATTTTGACCATTTTTAATCCCGTTGTTTTTCTGTCTTATCAGGTGGCGAGTTGTTCATGCAGCTGGAGAAGGAAGGAATCTTCATGGAAGACACTGCCTGGTAGCTAAGAGATCACTGTTTAGCTTCAGTTAATGTTGGTAGAAGACGCACTGTAGACAGCGGAGAATGTTTTTGTGCAAAATGCTTCCAGAGACGTACAGACAAGACTTAAAGCTCCACAGTGTGTGTTCTGTTGGTCGTTTTATGTTCTCCCCGTTTTTCGACGGACAGCTTTTATCTGGGCGAAATCGTGCTGGCTCTGGGACACCTTCACTCAAACGGGATCATCTACCGAGACCTGAAACCAGAGAACATCATGCTGAACCACCAAGGTGTCTGCCTGTCTGTTACATAGATAGACAAGTCTGCGTCAGTCATCCAGTGAGATAATTATTCTTTATTGTTTTTATAATGAGCAGTACACCTGAATAACAGATTTATTTTCTTCCGTCTCCCAGGTCACATCAAGCTGACTGACTTTGGCCTGTGTAAAGAGTCCATTCACGACGGGGCTGTCACACACACCTTCTGTGGGACCATAGAGTACATGTGAGTATGGCGTATGGCACCCCGTGTGTGTGCTTGTGCATGTGCGCGTTCTGGAGTTTTCCCATAGAGATAGATAGAGAACGCTACAGTATAAGGTTGCAACCGGTTTTGAGTCCTCTATCTAGCACAATGGTCTCTACTAAGTCAACTCTGCAGTGCTGCACTCTGGGTGACAGTAGATGTCGCTGTAGTTCAGATAGACCGGAGTTCATGGGCTGTGTGGTCTAGTGTGACTTATTTCTCACTCCGACTGTCATAGGGACTTTTCTTTCAAGCCGTGTGGGGGTGCACACTCTCGGAAAAGGATTGTGAATCGGACCAGTGTTTGTACAGTGCTTCTCCTGCTGAATGAAATGTCTCTACCAACACTCTTCATCCCCCAAACTCTTCTCTTGTTTCCTGTTCTCCTTTTTTCCCCCCTCTCTCTGCATCTCGTTCTCAGGGCTCCGGAGATTCTGACCCGTACAGGGCACAACCGGGCGGTGGACTGGTGGAGCCTGGGAGCCTTGATGTATGACATGATGACCGGCTCGGTGAGAGAGGGAGTGGGAGGCTGGGTGTGCAGAGGTAGAGAGGGAGCCTGGGTGTGCAGAGGTAGAGAGGGAGGCTGGGGGTGCTGAGGTAGAGAGGGAGCCTGGGGGTGCTGAGGTAGAGAGGGAGGCTGGGGGTGCTGAGGTAGAGAGGGAGCCTGGGGGTGCTGAGGTAGAGAGGGAGCCTGGGGGTGCTGAGGTAGAGAGGGAGCCTGGGGGTGCTGAGGTAGAGAGGGAGGCTGGGCGTGCTGAGGTAGAGAGGGAGGCTGGGGGTGCTTGTCTTTAGACTTTGGAAGACGAGGGGAGCACCATTAACTATCAGGTAGAAACACATACCTGTAAAGCTTCATCCCATCAGGACTGAAGTTACTTACCCTTGGCATTGTTTCCTGCTTTCATGCCTGTTAGTCGCATAACGCAACTCTCCTGCTTCCTGCCTTTTGCCAGCCTTTCTTTCTTTTCTTACTTTTTAATTTTCTTTTAATCTTCTTTAAATCTTTTACATTTGTTTAATTTTTGTTCTATATTTGTTTTAATCATATTTTTACAATTTTAAGTAATTTTTAAAAGCGGAGCTCAGCATAGTTCTTTTGTATTTTTGAGTGATTTTTTATGATGGAGGAGCTAAGACAGCTGTTTGAGGAACGGATCAACCGCTTAGAAGATTTAGTCACCAGACCGCTCCTCCGGTCGGACTGTGGGTCCTGTCCGGTAGGTGAATCAACAATTGCTAATGCTGACATAGCAAAACTGGCTAACCTAAGGCTAGAGAGCTCTAAAGATTTCCCTATACTTGATAGAACGCAGTCAAAACTGGTGAACAGATCAGAGCAATTTCAGAGTGAACGGCTGAATAACACAACTTGAAATACGTGAGAGTGAACAATTCATTGACTCTGTAGCAGCTCCTCTAGGGGTTGAGCTACCAAATGCTAACGGACAGACACAGATTGGTATACAAGGGATTACTTCAAATCTTGACCACTCTGTCACGGACCTGGCTGACACTATCCCCTGGACATGTGCTAATGCCACTGGATTAACCGCAGAGGCTTTCAAACCAGCCTTCTCCAATGACAAATCTTAATGGCACAGCACCGGGGCTAGACCGAAGGCATCAACTCCAGCGGGGACTTGGTCTGATGTTGTGCGCCGCAGAGGCAAATCCAGCAAGAAATCAAATAAGAGAGCACCAACCCTCAATCCACCACCTGAACTTACACTGCAAAACAGGTACGAACCACTGACTCGGAATGAAATGTGTGTATATGAACCTAGGGAACCTAACCACAACACTAGCATTAGGGCTGACAAAAATCCAAGAAATAGCCCTAAAACCACTGATAGGACGAGGGAAAGAAGAAACTTTGCTAACTCCACATCTGATAAGCCAGATACTACCTTGATTGGGGACGACATAACCAAGCATATCAGAATGGCAAAGACTGAAAACCTAACCATGGCTGACACATCGGTCAGAGAGCTAACAGAAATGTTGCCAGTTATTCTCTC